>JAJHUR010124528.1:2155-17345 GCA_027495735.1 Lutjanus campechanus | reverse complement strand
TGTCCAATTGCCATTTCACAGGCCTTTCCACACTGAACAAAATGTCAAGATTTTGTCAAGTTTCCAAAGGAAATTTCATGTCAAAAAGAAATGGCACTTAAATGGCATATGGAGTCATGATAGTATTCCTTTTTTACAGCCCACTAAGAGTGGATTTTTATTCATGGTTTATATACGAAAAATATTATGATTTTCTCAAGTAAAAACTTACAAGTGTGTTGATCTGCTTCAAAGAAAATGTGTATACTGACGGTGATTTGAAAAGCCTGCGCAGTGTGTCTTCAGGCTTTGTCTGAATCTTTCAATGCTTGACAGATTTAAAGGAACAGTTTCACATTTTGGTGATAATGCTTATTCGCTTTCTTGCCCAGAGTTAGATGAGAAGACTAACAGCACGTCACAGTAAATATGAAGCAACAGGCCACTTAGCTTATCATGAATACGGGAAAACATTAGGAAACAACAGGTTTCCCCCTGTTTGAATAATAAGAACACAGCTTGTGGTGAAATCTTGGGTACACTGGGTTCAAGGGCACAAATATTTAGAGATCAACTGGGCCATCAACTTTGTGAAAGTGAGTGTTTTCCAAAGAGCATTTCCAGGTGAAACCACAGACACTGTAGAATAGTTTTACATGCTAGTCTTACTACATACATTTGGTGTGGGGGGCGTGCTGATCAAATGCAATTTCACCTGAATATCTGGCTTAAGATCCCAATATTTATATTATTTTGTAGTTACATACCTAATTTTCAAACGGACACATACATGAGACATTTCCTTCATTGACACATTAAGAATATTGGCGATTTGATCACTAGGCAGTGACCGTGAATAGAGGAATCCACCTAAACCAAACCTTCTCTCATTCTGCTCTTTAGACTTGCATCATCAGACAGACTTTGACCTCGTATAGCCATGACTGACACCACAAAAATCATCCAGGCCCCTGTCTTGTTGATAAATTGCTTTTAAATAAAGAGAAACTGAATCAACGTGTAGTGGTGACAGATTTGGCTACGTGTCCAATAGGGGAGATTAAACAATAAGGCTCCCTGGCCTTAGATACAGTATATAATTTTATGATTTTATTAGTACATTGGCTTTATTAATGTGTGCTTTATTGTACTTTGCTAACTGGATTGATGAGACTTGCTGTAAAATTAAGAGATCCTAACTGTGGGACTTGGCACAGTGTGCTGCTTTGATAGAGTGAAGCCAAGAGAGCTCTCCTCCATCCTTTTCAAAAATTTACAAGATTACAAATGTCACAAACTGATATATCACCCATTCTCAAGAGTCATGTCCTACAAAAAAGAACTTAAAAACTTAAAAATCATTAATACCAACACTCTAGTTCCAATTTTTGGGTGAAAATATATTCTTAGGATTCTTATTCTAAGGATTTATATATATGTGAAATATATGTAGTCTGATTTATGAATGTTTTTGTTGGCTTTGATTTTTTTATTTAAAAAACTTGCTCTGTGCCATAAAACACCCTTGTCCCAGACAATTTTCACAACTTAAAACAAGCTCTCCTCTGACCAGTCTGGTCTTGACATGTTAAGACCAGACCAGACTATCTTTCTTATTGCCAACAATTTATATGAGAAGTTCAAAACCAACCATGTGTTATTCCATCACTTAGTACTTTGCATCGTCCCTATGCTGTTTGTTGGAATTTAACAGTAAGGACTGTCCGCATGCTGAGTGCAAGTAAAATGCCATGCTGGACAAGTATACAGTATCTGGCAACTCACTTGGCCAACTGGGCAAGTGGTAAAAAAAAAAGAAAAAAAAAAGTTAAACTAAGACTTAACTATTCACTATTTTCTGACATTTTACAGAGGTTGCAGTCCTAGATTAAACATGACAATTGACTTTAGTCTTTGCTTTTATTTAATAACCACTAATAAAACAATTTGCACAGGGGCAAGTAAATTTCTGACCCACTTGCCCGACCAGGCAAGAGAGAAAAAACATTAATGTTGAACCCTGTTTGTTCTGCCGCACAGTGAAATACATTTTGTAACCCATTAACCAAGTTGCAACTCTTTCCTAAACTAAACAGAGGTGGCAGCCACAAGCGACAAAGTGTACTCACTGTTAGAATCGGTTAGATTTGTCTATACAGCATTTACGTGACTTTATATTAGATTTTCAAACAAAAAATTGAATGATGTTGTAAACGAGTAGGAGATAGGAAATGGGATTGGATAGATATTTTTTCAGACTTGTAGGCTTTTCAGAGCTGTTCAGCTGTGACTCAAATGTAGTTTTACTACATCTAAGCCACAAACTAGAGTTATACGAAGCTAATTTGCCCCTACTGAAGATGTGAATATTCAAAAACAAGTCATTTCCTGCATACGCGAATGAACGCTGGGGCTAAACAATTGATCAAATTTTCATTGAAATCAAAGTATAACCTACTGCAACTTCCAAAACAGAGGAGGCACAATATTTGTTAAAGACAAAATGTGTCAAATATCATTTTAAATTAAATATTGTTCTTAAAGGAGCAACATGTAGCCAGAAATGAGTACAGCAGTCCAAATAGCAAGTTGGAACCTTAGACTGTATATTAAATACGTTGTAATTCTGTTTAACGTCTGAGCTATGGTTGAAGCAAGCAGTTTCCTCTGCTCCCTCCTTCCAAGAAACAGCAGACACAGACTGGCTGCAGGAGCTCTGCAGGAGTGCAGGATGTGTTACATCGTAAATTGACAAGAATAAGTGGCAACGAGTCCTCCACTGTACGTTAATCAGTTGTCAATTGTCTGTCAATGTAAAGTTCAGCTTGTTATCCTGAAAACAAAAGCCTACTGCACTGAAATAACACTCTGGATGATGAGTCCGGTGACCACCTGTCTCACTGCAGTTACAAACATCTACACCTGCTACAAGATTATTAATGATTTCTTACAACTCATAAACAAACACTTACTCATTCTGCAAAAAAATCTGCATTAACTGAACTCTGATTAATGTAAAAAGGACATACAAAATAGTTATTCCGAGCAGAATGTAAATTCAAATGGGAGACACTGCAGCTGTGGCATTCATGTCAAATGAAGCGAGATTTTCAACTTGGCATGTTTCCTTGATTTCTGATGACACATCGGGGTCATTTTATGATTTATTAAAGTAAATATGTTGCAGATTTCCATTTTAAGAAAACCTCTTTGTTTAGTACAGATCTCCACAAAAATCACACCATATTCATTTTAATGTTTTCCAATCAAAATGAAAATTTATCATCCTCTTTACTGTTACAAGTCAAGTAGCAATTGCAGTATCAGACAAAATAATCAGAATTACATAATTTTTCAAAATCACTCATCCTCATGAAAATATAAGTATGAAGATTATATTTCATTTCCTGTCCTATTCTGCAAATAAATTCACCTAAATCTCACACAATGAATGGATCTTTACACAAGCTCCCTCTGTCCAGTAATCACAGAAAACAAACAGTTCAGAGTTTTTCAACTCTCATATCCAGCATATCAGTCTATGAAACTTTGGCTGGTAGAAACAACAGTTATCATTGTCAATAGTATTTCACATTTCCAACACCCTTTGCCTCATACATGTAACCTTAAGCATGCCTTGAGTCAAATGTCTTATACGGGGGATTTGACCCTAAACTTGACCTAGCTCTCCAGTTAAAATGTCTTCCCAGACATCCCCAGCTGGTGTGTAAATCAAGACGAAACACAAATTCCCACACACACCACATGAATGGATTGAGAACGTGTCTTAGCATGTGACATGAGGTTGTGGTTGTCAGCTGGATGGGCAGCAGGGTTAGCCGCCGTTAGCCGAGATGCTAGCTCATCAAAACCACGACAGACTTCCTCCCAGCCAGCTGCTGGCTCTTAGCATTATTCTCACGTCTCCCCCTGCCTTGGCAAGGAGGCAGCAGAGCTACGAGTGACTGGTGGCTGTCACACGGCTGTATACTGGTCCCAGTCCTCCTCTGCACGACTCACAGGCCAACATCAGCTGAGCTAATTAGGGAAGCTGCTAAAACAACCTGCAAAACAGAATTCATTTCGCTTTGACGCTGCGCCGTACTAGCTTTTAATAGCTTCCAAATACACGATTTATTATTAATAATTCTATATTTCTGCGTTAAATTAAAACACAGACATTAAGCCTGAATGAAATGTCTGTCAAAAGAACCACAGAAGAAAGGTTAATGAAAAGCATCCTCAATAGAGGCCAACATATCGGATCTGCAAAGGGACATGAATAATGCAGCTGATGTAGGCTCGGTAACGCTACATTGCTAGAAAATATAACGTTCTCTTGCGTAAAGCTGGCAAGATACACAACAGACAAGAACGGAAGAACGGTGGTGTTGCTTTCAAAATAAAAGCGCCAATTTTAGTTAAAAGGGCATCGCAGCACACGCTCGACAAGGAACAGCCCCTTAATTTTGAAAGTCTGTGCTAGCCATTCGCTTTCCTTCTGTCTGACTTGACGCTGATTAAAATATCTCGTTGCATGTCGTGCAGCCACCTAAACAATACTTAAAATAACAGCCAGTTTTCACATGTCCATATGAACGTTTCAAACTTCAGTACACAACTACAGATAACATCGTTTCAAAGCAAATTTCACGTTTGTCAGACCTGTCAAACGGCAGGCAGCTAACGGTGGACCATTGACAGTCAACGGCACCGGTTAGCTTAGCTTAGCATCCTGGCTAACGGCAGCTAGCTCGGCAGCGAAGACAGCTCGTATCGTGACACCGACGTTCACAGGCAACCGACGGCAAAACGCCACACAGGTGCACTAATGAGAGGCATTTTTCGCATTTTATCAAACAGTCTCCTTACCCGTCAGAATCCCCACTCGGGTCTGATGGTCGTGGTTGGTGAGCACCATCCCGTCCGCCGCCATGTTTACAACCTCTGTCTGCACTGTGCCGGCACATACATAGAAACAGTGTAGTGGTGTGCTGTGCGGGCTGCTGCTGCTGCTGCACCTCTGGAGGACGGCTCTGTGTGTGTGTGAGCGCGCGTGTCCTTTGGTGTAAATGTCCTCCAACTAGTGAGTGAAGATTTGAGGCAAACACACCAAAAAAAACTAGTAGAGACTAGAGCATCAGGACTGGCACTATGTGACAGCCCTAAATTAGAGTTAGGTGACCTATGTCAAAAATAGTGTATATTACAATGGCCAAAGACGGTCGGTCATCAGTAGGCGCTCCATTTTGTACCAAATTTAGTCTTTTTTAGATGGTAGATTGGTAGTAGCAGTAGAAAGGATGTTTCCTCTCTAGTAATGTTTTTCTTAATATTTCATTGCTTTTCCATTACGGGAAGGTCATATAAAAGAAAAAATGAGCATCAAAAGGTCTGGATTGCCCTGTCCCCACAAAACATATTTGCCTGTGACATGTTCAGTGGTGCATTCTCTCATTCTGTCAATGACACATAAACATTGTGCATTTTTTCTCAACTTTAAGGTCCAGTGTGTAGATTTTAGGGGGATTTATTGACTGAAATAGAATATTAATACATTTTCTATAGTGTATAATCAGCTGAATAAAAGAATAGTTTTTGTTAGAATGATCCCTTTATATCTACAGAGGAAGTGGGTCCTATGCACATATTATTTGAAGTAGATACCGGACGTAAAGATAGTGCCCATTCAGTTCATTGAGAATTGCTCGTCTGGCACATAAGAAGTTTTCTAATTTTCAAAGTTTATTTCCATGGTATGCGATCAATTGAATATGTACTGGAGCTGTAACTGTTGTTTGGTCCATAAAATGTCTGAAAATGGTGAAAAATATTGACCATTGTTTTCCAAAGCCCAAGGTGATGTCCTTAAATGGCTTGTTTTGCCCATAACCCAAATACATTCATTTTACTATCATAGAGCAGTAAAGAAACAAGAAAATATTCACATTTAAAAAGCTGCACTTTTTTTGCATCAAAAAATGACTAAAAATGATTAATCAATTATCAGACTAGTTGGCAATCACTTTAATAGCTGATTGATAATGGAGTGATTGTCGCAGCTGCAATATACACAGTAGTGTTTCCCCCTTTGTTCCAACCCGCGACTTCCTGCTTGGCCCATAGACCCTACATTGTGATAATGTCATTGATTTTTAAATATCTTTTTTTTTTTTAGCTCTAGGACTGTTTTACAAATTTAAAATTTCCATAAATTAAAAATTCATAATAGAAAAAGTCATAACTGACCCTGTTTGCAGTTTGCGGTGTCCTGTCAGCAGTTCTACAGACATCCACGGTGGCTTATGGGAAAATTGCTTTTTGGGCCACGGGGGAATTTTTTGCTGCAATACCACAAGTGGCCACTGGGACAAATTGGAAGCAAGGCTCAGCAGCAATGTCCTATTTAGTTCATTTTATAGGATTATAGCAGGTTCTCGTCCACGGAGGCTATACCATATTGAACTGCTGTGTTTCTTACAGTACAGTAGCCCATAATAGGCAAACCAAATGCTGGCTCTAAATATGACCTTTTTGCGAGTTTCCTGGAAAATGTAGGGCCAACAGGCCACAACCAACCCACCAAAGGGTCCAATCAGACCAATGGAAGAATTTGAAAACATAAAATATTGCAGAGCACTCATTAATTCCAGACTATAATACAGTTCTCTAAAAAAAATAACGATGAATGGTTATTGTGATCATATTTGCAGATACTAAACATTGTGCAAAATATTATCTGTCTTAGTTGTTGTTGTGTAGCTGTGCATTTTGTAAATGTGTTACAACGTCATGTGACCAAGTAACTGAACGCAGGCTGGATCACAAACAACGTGTTTTTCTGAAGGAGTGAATAACTTAGCTGTGGCTCCAAAACAAACACAAAGTCCAGCACGTAAGGGTTGAGTGATTGTGGTCTAGACTCTGTCGAGGAGAGTCATGCTTTCAGAGACCCTGTAGAAGGACAGAATACCTGCCCTGTGATCCAAGACTTGTCATTGTCTCCAAATCTGCTTTCCCTCCCTGTTCTGCTAATGTCCTTGTATGCAGCTGCTAATAAAACAAGCTCACTCCACTCAACCTCCAAGTATCAACGACAAGTCAGACTCTACTTAGAACCTGAAGATACTCAGTGAATCTGTGTGGATAATGAGAATATGACTGTTCTTTATCCAACCATGTCACTTTTCTGTCCCCTTCAGATAATGACAACCTTTTCTTTAGTATATTTACATCCAGTGTGATTTGACATGAATATTTTAAGAACTCAGCTCTGGTCTTGGGCTCTGGTGGTGTCAGTAAAAGATCCACTTCAGTCACTGTCCGTGCGATCCTTGGCCAGTCCTCACTCAGAGCATCCAGTAGTTTATCGCTGGGCTCAGACACAGCCATTGTCAGTTCCTCAAAGTACCTCAGAGGACAGGTATCGATGCTGTTTGAGTCTGTAGATTCACCGCGTTGTGACAGCGAGAGGTAACTGTGTAGAAACTCGATGTGATCCTCTGTGTGTGAGAGCTGCTAAACTTCCGTTCGCGGTTCTCCTGCTCCAACTTCTTCTGAAGCTCTATTACTTGACTCACTTCAGCTTCCTGCTGGGATGTGATCTGCTGCTTCACATCGGACCTACTTTCCTCAATGAGTTGGATCAGCTAAGTGAAGATCTTCATGGCTTTCCCTCCCTACTTTAAAAGCTGACTGATTGATGGCCTCCAACTCTTGCTGAAGCACCTTCACATCTTTCTCTCTGTCCTGGATTCTTTGGTGGATTTTTTTCCCAACTCACGTCAAGTTCTGTCTGCCTCTCAGCCCTCTTCACTGCAGCTAAGACTGTGTCGTGTCCTTTATGTTCCTCCTCAGAGCAGAGATAATAGATACACTGCTGATCGGTGCAACAGAATATCTTCATCTCCTCATTGTGATGAGAGCAAACAGTCTCCTGAAGCTTTGCTTAAGCTTTGACCAGCTTGTGTTTCTGAAAAGTACAGTATTCATAGTGAGGCAGAAGGTGGAGATCATAGTGAGAGGCCAGACACCACGGACAGGACTTGATAGCTTTCCGCTTCCATCCAGTCCAGACATCACACCTCACATCTCCAGGTAAAGCATAGCATTAATGATGTGAAACAAACTGTCTTCTTCAGCTCCTCCATTAAATCTGCTAGCATGGGGTTTTCCTCCAGAACAGGCCTTGGTGTGAAGATCTGTCTACACGTAGGACAACTGTAGATTTTCTTCTCATCCTCTTCATCCCAGTGTTTTTTTTAAATACAGGTCAAGCAGTAGCTGTGTCCACAGGGAATCGTCACTGGATCCCTCAGTAGAGCTTGACAGATCCAACAGCAGAAGTTCACAACGTCCAGCTGAACTCCTTGCTGAGCCGTTCTCACTTCTCTAAGAGACACCAAACTTCTGAGAATCTCACTGCCTCAGAACAGATAAAAGCTGAGCTCTGATCCAAACCTAAACACTGTTTCCTTTGTTCAGGTTCACCTGCTGATCTGCAGTGAATGGGGCTTGTCAGCTCCTGTTGTTTACAGCCGTCTGTCAACTGGCAGGTCTTTGAAAGACTACAGAACTAATAAGTAGGCAGAAGAGGGAGGCGTTATCAAAGTTTACTGCTCTCCAGAAAGAGGAGCAGCTTCTACTCTGGCACCTAATGTTCAATTCAGTTCCGTAGAAAAGCATTTTTCTATAACTATTTGAAAAAAGAACTTAGAAGAACTTCTCATCTTTAAACCTGTGTAAATTCTGAACAAATGCTAACATTATTCAAAACGAGTTCTTTGACATGTGGCAGTTCAAGTCAGGTGTGTAATAAAAGTTTAAAAAGTAATCTTTTCTTCATTAAAAATGAAAAACACAGGTTACAAATAGAGACAGGCATTCACAAATTTACAAAATTCAAATAAAATATGTCTTATCTTGATGATGAATGTCCTGATGAGTGTCCTTTCATTTAGTGTTAAATGACTGATCTGTAAAAACTTTTATTTGGCATTTTATTTAACATTTCTGCCTTTTCAGCAATTCTTTGCAGCTTTCAGCTGTTTATGCCAATGCCTTTTGTGTTCCAGGGTGTTTAAGAACTCAGTTCATCTGTCTGAAATCAATACAAATAATTTCTTCTTTTAGCCTTTTAAGGGCAATTGATGTTAGCTTCCAGCTTTTACAGTATTAGTTTATAGCTTTCTGCTTTTCTAGCAATGTATTTCTCCTGTTAGCTTCTTCTCAGGTAATGCATTTTGACATTTTCAGTTTCCAGGTTTTTTAGCAGTGCTGTTGATGCACTGGACTCTAAGATTTGTTAAGCAATTCATTTCACATTTCTGCATTTCCAGCAATGCATGTCGGCTCTCAGCATTCACACTACAGGAAATGTATTTTCTAGTTAAACCTGAAGACTGTATTTTGCTATTTAACTCTATGTTAAAGTGTAACAAATGGCCCTGACAGAACGAGTGCTTTCTGGTTGGTTCAAGTGTTGTTGACCCAGTTCCTTCTGGTCAGCTCAGGTCCCCTCTTGTTAGTTTATGTGACTCTGTGATTTGCCAAGTGTTCCTCTTGTTGTATTAAGTTTCCCTCTCAAGGCCACAAGTGACACTCTGGTTAGCCAAAGTGCCTGTCTGGTTGGCCATAGTGCCCCTCTCATCCGTCCAGTTACTCTCTGGTCCACCCAAATGTCCTTCTGGGTCACCCACGCTCTCCTCTGGTGAACTCAAGTGCCTCTTTAGTCAGCCCCATTCCCCTCTTGGCTTGTGTGTGCATGTGGTGAGCCCAAATGACATTGGTGGTGGACAAAAAATGTCTGTAGGTAAATGTTAATTAGCTGTTAATTGATGGATTTTGGTTAAGATGCACCTGAGCTTTTCAAATGGTTGAACTGTCCATTTTGGTCTTATGTTGGAGGAAAATTTAGACTAGGGAAACAGATTTTTTATTTATTTATTTTTTTTTACTATCAACCTAAATGCTTTAGTTGTGATTGCTTATTACTTAAGTATCAAGCCTTAGGTTACCATCATGAGTTACAACCTGTAAACCCTTTATAAATAAAATATACCACATTTTAAAGTTTGTGCAATTGATCAAATTATGGAGTGGTTTGTAAAACTTGATATGAATATGAAACAGTTCCTCATTGATTTTTATTATTAATAGTTCACCCTGAAATGAAAATTCACATTTCACTGGAAACATTTGTACATTAGAGATAAGACACGGTGAACGCTCAGAATGATCAGAACCACAGAGAAATCATGTAATTGTCTTTTACAAAAAGGCTCAAAAATGAAAAACTTCTCGCAACAACCTGATGATATGCAATCAAAGAATTTTGTAGCCATACAAAGGCACGGCTGATCCCAAAGCCCAAAAACCCTTTTTTTTTGCTGTCTATACTTGATGTTACTCAGGAAAAAAAAAATCTTGTTGGTGAGTGCCCAGTGCTAAGACGTTAAGACGTATGATCAAACCGTCTGTTGATAACTCATCTTGTAAGGATAATGTCATTTTTCCAGCCATCACCTCTACTTGGTCCTCCATACTGTAGTTACCACAGGGCAGCAAACCCATGAGCACTAGTTGCAGTCTACTTTGGGGCCTATTTTAGGTCCCTGTGAAGCCTCAAGCCATTGAACCAGCTTTGGAGTAATAGCTAATACTGTACATACACTCTCAAAATCAAACTTATGTTTATCATGGAAATTATTTTTGCCCAGCTTTTCAAATCACGTGAAAACAAAAATGTGAAGTTCAGTGAGTGATCACCTCATTGGCTGTCAGACATAAGTTGAACCAAGGTAATAAAATGACACCACAGTTGAGATAGCTGGATTGCTTCACATCATAAAAACAGGCAGAGGGCACTGTTATTCCATCACAAACAGAAGCCTGAGTCTTTCTGCCAGTATTTTGTCAGAAGCAGATGATGGAAGCAGTGCACAGCCAATGGAAATGTCACTTTTACTTGACTTAAGACAAGGAATAAACCTCTGACACACAGTAATGATACTGTATGCAGTTTGTATTACCATATCATATTTTCATGCTGGGCAGGGAGGATAATAAAAAGCATGCACCTGCTGTGCTTTGTGGCCAAATGTCTGCACAGAGACCGACCCATGTACTCAGAGATTAAATTGGCCTTCATCACTAAGAAAAAAGTCATATATGCAAAGAGAAAACTTGAAATACAGCCCATGGATTTATGACGTGCTGGCCTCAATGAATACAGGAACAATGCAATCTGAAATATGAATACTGGACAACATCTACACAATGCCTGACATAAAGATGCAAAGATCAAATATGAAGTTCACATTATTGAGGAGCCCAAATCTATGGAGTTTAAGCGCAACTCAGATGTCCAAACAACATAATATTGGCAGAAAAGTAGACTATAATTTTCCAAAAACATTTGACTTGAAAGAGTTTTTGTAAGATTTTACAGTGGATCAACACATGGACAAGTGACGATGTGATAAATGATAGAATTACAGAAAGACAGTGCGCCAAAAGTGTTTTAAATGCTGGTACAGGTTTGCTATATTTGTATGATTTCGACCACAGGAGTGTTTTTGCAGCCCGTGTTTATTTTCCCCAATGTACCATCTGTACAGACTTCAGCTGTAGCTAGCTTGACTGAACTCAGAACACAGCAGGAACTCCAGTTCTGTTATTTTCCTCACGTCTCTCCTTTTTTTTCTCTCATCTTCCTGTATTTATGTGGTGGTGTCATAAAGCCCACTGGGATGCACACATATTTTTCGCTTAAGTTGAAACTGTTTCAACTTGTCTTCCTTTAAATTTGCATTGCATTCCTTTTTACGTGATTTGGATGTTTATATAGAATGTTGTGAGGACTATATGTATTGTTCCATTTTTTTTGCTACTGCTTTTACTCTGATCTGCAACCATGCATCATTGTAGAGAAAAACGTAATAAGTATACTTGAGTGTAAAAGTTATTTCTTGACCTTGTTCATGACAAAAAAGTTTGACAAAATGACCTTAACTCATGGTCCATTTACCGAAAATGTTCAGACTCACGTCACAATTTGCACTTGAATCAGACATGAATCACAAATTTTATGATTTTAGACTCGATTCAAGAAAAAACCCACAAATGTCACTTACTAGTTCTTTTTTTTTTCCAGATATATAATCATGTGATGGAAGTTCAACACAAATGAGCAAACTCCATCCCTGATAAGGACGATGTTGACGCCATTGGAAGGCTTTAAAAACAAGCTTAGTAAATCAAAATTAATAACACTAATACTGCATCAGTTCAGTCTCCACTGTAGACGATCTTGATAGTCGCCACGTCTTGCTCCTCTGCCGGTTTTGATCTTTCCTGCTCATCGTTTCCTGTTGAAAAGAGGCTGGAGTTGACTTTCAGGACCCATTCTGTGATCCTCTGGTCAGTGTAGTACTCATCATCACTGTCCTCCGTCAACCTCGCTGGACGACCTTTGTCTCCAGAGTTCTCAGATTCTGTTTCAATAGCTGAGTCATCGGAGCAGAAATCTCTTTGTTGCCTCGCCTCGCAGAGACTGGCATCATGTTTAGCCCTGACTGGCATCGTCACACTGCTGTCATTGGCACCGGGACCACTAGCGTCATTCTTTTGTTGTATCGGAGGGTCCACTTGCGCTGAAGTCGATGTTGCGGCTGGTTGACCATCAAAGGTCTGTTTAATCAGTCTGCTTTGAGTCTCTGAATCCTGGATGGCTGCTTTGTTTCCTGCTGCAAGGGCAACACTGATTTTATTACATTTGTTAGACTCCTGATTTACTTTCCTTCCTTGTGCAACCAACACATGAAACAGTGTATTTTCTGTCATCACATTACGATTTGGTAAATGGGTGTTAAGTCCTCTCGGTTTGGCTAACTCCTTTCTCTGTGCTGGCAGAGCATCAGTGCGTTTGACTTTGCCCGAGGTTCTTGATCCGCTGATAGGTGGTAGAGGGATGCATGACCTTTGTCTTGGTTTAGACAAACCAATGAGACGTTTTGACCTGGTCAGGACGTGTGCAGTATCGGCTAACCTCGCAACTGCTTGTAGATAAACAGACGGTCGTGCTTTGATGTCCGCAACAATTGGTCTGTCAATCCGTCGGACGCTGATCTCCAAAGCTTGACTTTTCCTTTCTGTAACGTTCAGTCCCCATCGTCCAGACCTTCTGCTCCTGTTCAAATCTGATCCATCCTGCTTGTTGTGAACAACTGTTTGTGAACTTTTCATTGCTTCACCACTTGTTGCATCCTCTGTCAGACAGACAGATCCATCTTTGACGCAGATGGACCCGCTTGACTATCAACCTTCTTTTATGCTGCCTGTCCCTTCAAGATCCCGCCCTCTCGAATCCACTCCACACACACACACACACACACACAAACACTTACCTGAGCAGTCACTTGATCTGTAACATTACCCTTTATTGGTCACCTGTAAGGATCCATACTCTTTCACAGTTGATGAAGAGCCATGCATCACCGACACACAGCCATACAAAGGAGAGCCATTCTCGAGTCATGCCAGTGTAAATTTCTGATGGACAGGCTGATCTTTGACAGTTAGCTGACTTCAATTCACTGGAAATGTCACTGGTCATGGGATGATTAGGCGGGCCAACCTTCCTTCACTGGACTCCACCTTCTTCTGATACTCTACCTTGACATTTCTTTTATGTAAAAAAAAAACTATTTGACAATTAATCTCTATAAACACATACCTGCTGCATATTAATGCAGCATGTACAGGCGAGGGACAAGATTTTGTTATCGGACCTTGAGTGTTCTGGTTTCTGTTTGTAGACTTGGCCCAATATCTGTTATCTGGATATCACCAGAAGCCCTGAAACATTGGCAATTGTCCCCAGGCGCTGCTTCTTTTGCTGATTATAGGCAATGAGTTCTGAGATTGCTTGACAGTAAATCTGATTCTCATTCACCTTATCAGTTCATCATGTTTTCTTTGTGATATTGTGATTTTTTTTCCTGGATTTTTCTTGTTTTCACTGTGCATAAAATATGCACATAAAAACAAGTTGATAGAAATGCACTTAAAGTCTGTTTCCTTTTTGAGTCAATGCCCCCCATTGTTGGAGTTAAGTCTTAGTTAGGTTATGGTTACCTGTTTCAGAGATAACTGATTAGGGATAGAGTAAGGTCGGGTTGAGTTGAAGTTAAGCATTGTAACAGATGATCGGTTGCCTTTAGGTT
This sequence comes from Lutjanus campechanus, assembly GCA_027495735.1. NCBI lineage: Eukaryota > Metazoa > Chordata > Actinopteri > Lutjaniformes > Lutjanidae > Lutjanus > Lutjanus campechanus. The sequence continues at coordinate 3,141 of JAJHUR010124528.1, read as the reverse complement.
AATGTAGAGTAAAGATCAAATTGGTGGGCAAACATACTTAGACACAAAACTGGGACATTGTTAGCCTAACTTGGGATAAAGACTCAGGTTACATCCACACTACTGCATCTTTGTTTTAAAATGTTCAGCGGGACAAAAATGATGAGGCAGGGAAACGTGACCACTCTTCAGGGCAACAAGGCCACCAGCAAGGTACAAAAGTAATACATACAATACAATACAATATAAGTACTGTGCACTGTACTGTGTAATTATTACTTTTGATGCCAGGTAATAAGTTAAGTAAGGTTACTACTTTTTAAAGAAGTAATAAGTAAAAGGATAGTCCAGATGTCTTGCCTTGTAACTCGGGTAATAAAATGTGCATGTCCTTTGAAGCACCTTGAATTGCCTTGTTGCTGAAATGTGCTATACAAATAAACTTGCCTTGCCTTGCCTTGCCTTTGCAAAAAGCAAAAAATCTTTTAGCCGTGTCATGAAGTACACACTGCAGGTGTCAGTGGCTCAAACCTACCAGAATTAGACCCAGTCCATGAGTGATGCTGAACTGTAAATCAGTTGTCTTTACCACAGAATGGGTGACTGTCTCTTTTCTTAGTAAAACACCAGCAACAGTAATGTTAGACGCAATGCTCACTGGCTGCCGTGGCTGGTGACTGCAAAGTCCAGTGTGGGCGCAGATCAAAAGACAGATGAAGATCAGTTATAAATTATCCAAACATCCAGAGACAAACTTTTAAAAGAGCTTTAAAACTAAATAAAAGAGCATTAAATGGAATTAATATCGACAGCCAGCCTTACAGCATAATAGCCTGTAATGTGACCAATCAGGGAATGACAGAAAGTGACTGATACACCTGGGTTTCCGTGTCATTGTTTCCAAACGTCTCTGTTTCTGTCCGAACCATAGACTGTATAAAACATGGACGTAGCACCCGTGACGTCACCCATTGGTTTTGGGGAGTCGGTTTTGTGACCAAATCATG
>JAJHUR010124526.1:0-12960 GCA_027495735.1 Lutjanus campechanus | reverse complement strand
GAGAGAGTGTTTCTGAGCAAGAGTGCAGCAACTCTCTAAGGGTTTCCCCCACATTTTTCTCTTCCCTCATCAGTGTCTGATTTATTTATCTTGTACTAAGCTGTACCTGAGTTCAGGAGAGGGCTGGTGCTTCTGTCTTGTCTCAGTTATGTTTCTCAGGGATAAAACAGGACAGGGTATGTAATAACAGTTTTAAAGTGAGACTGTGTGCTGGTAGGGGCACCGCAGGGTTTGGCCCTGCTTACACTCTAAGAAATAAAAGTTCCAGAAGGGTTCATCCTGATGGGTTGAGGTTCTACCCAGAAACATCTGCCTCTGAAGAACATTTTCTTCACAAAGGATTGCTGAAAGCGTTTGTTGTGTAAAGATGTTTTCTCAATTTAAACTACAGTAACTGTAACATAGATTGAAGGATTACCACTATAATCAAACTATGGGAATCAATCATTTTTTGCCTCATCGTAGGATATAATATGGTTCTTCGTAGAACCCTCAGAAGATAAGAGGGTTATACGTAAAACCTAATAAAATATATTTTCAGATTGCCCTGGTTGGGTTCTACATGAAGATGCCCTTGGCACCCCTTGGGTGGGTTCTAGATGAAACCCCTGGAAGATCAAGGGGTTCTTGGTCGAGCACCCTAGGGTGGGCTCTAAATGAGACCCTTGGAATATAAAATGGTTCTTTGTCTCTGGTGGGTTCTTGTTAGCACAAGTTAGTGGTCCCTGTAGAACTTCTCATAGAGGGTTCTGGGTGGAACCTTTCACAAATGGCTGTAGGTATAACCCTTTACATTAGGTTCTAGTTACAATGGCCATTTATGTTTGGTTCTAGGTATAACCCTTTGTGTTTTGTTCTTGATATAACATGTTATGTTAGGCTCTAGATATAACCCTTTATGTTGGATTCTAGGTAAAACCTGTTATGTTGGGTTCTACAGTAGGCATAACTCGTTATGCTGGGTTCTAGATATGGCCCTTTGTTTGGTTCTAGTTATAAGTCTTTATGCTGGGTTCTAGGTATAACCCATTATGTAGAGTTTTAGGTATATCTGTTATGTTGGGTTCTAAAATGTTGGGTTCTAGGTATAACCTGTTATGCTGGGTTCTAAATATAACCCTTTGTGTTGGGTTCTAGGTATAACATGTTGTGTTGGGTTCTAGGTATAACTCTTTATTTTTGGGTTCTACGTATAACCCGATATGTAGGATTTTAGGTATATCCATTACGTTGGGTTCTAACCTGTTATGCTGGGTTTTAGGTATAACCCCATGTTGGGTTCAAGATATAAAGACCCATACATGGTTCTACTTATCACTTTTATTATATAGTGTAAAACACCTGACATGGGCCCCTGAAACAGCATAAATAAATTATCTTTGACATCCTGTCGAGCTCTGAACTCCCTGAATCAATCAGGCTTTTACCTCCATTCAGCACCTCGGCATGCTGGAAACTCACTCACTCATGTTGTGTCTTATCTTTGCTTTTCTCTCTCGTAGGTATCTTGATGAGTGAATCCCCACATGAGGAGGTTCCTGGAGATGAAGATATAAAAGTAGAAGAAGCTCTTTCGGTAAATCAACAACTCACTGCAACACGGCCAAACCGTTCAAGAGATTCAATACAAAAACATTCTGTGAAGCACCGCAACACGGATCATTTACAGCCTGCAGGCACTTTGATTGATCTACGGAACATCGTCGGCCACTCGACTGAGATTTATACATCACTTTGTAATCACAATAAATACCCCTCTAGGGCAACTATTGGATGACACTTGCAATATTGACAAATGAACTGAAGGGCCGTGGAGATGATTTGAAGTTGTAGTAGTGACCTCAGCATTTGTATTGTTGGCTTCTCTTGATTCTATGTGTGAGGAAGCAAGAGGGACACACAACAGCAGACAGTTAACTCTAATTAAACCTCAGTGAGCATGCCTCAGCTTGCTGCACTGCTCACCAGAGGGCTTATTAATTTGCACTACTGATTTGCCCTGCGTTACTTCTGCAAGAACAACTTCTTTGCCCTGTGGCTGGTGGGAAACACTGTTGACATCTGTCAGATTCCACTATGTGATCGTCCTCTGGGCTCAGAAATTGCGCTCGATAACAAAGATGACCCTGCAGAGCCATGCCATCCCTCAGAGCTTCTGACTGCTGCAAAATTAAACCCACACTGTAAACAACTTCAACCTTCAGAACATTCCCTCACTTCCAAGATGAGCGACACAAACTACTGGGTCGTGGACTATGATCTCTCCTCTCCTGCTCCGCCCGGGTTCCCCAGGAGCCCGACGGTGCTCCAGCCCATGCCGGGGCACCCTGAGCAGGGATCGGCCCTGTGTTTCGTCGGCCTCCTTGTCCTGCTGCTGCTCTTTCTCCTCGTTCGCTGCGTCCGTATCTTGTTGGATCCCTACAGCAGCATGCCGGCATCATCATGGACGGACCATAAGGAGGGGCTGGACAGAGGACAGTTTGATTATGCGCTGGTGTAAAGACGAGGAGTGAGCAGGAGATGAGGAGGGGGATGTGTAAAGGCTCTTTTGAGGGACTTTTGATCGATGATGTTTGTTTTATGCCCAAAGTTTTGGCTCTGAAAAGTGAGCAAAACTGCAGTATGTTATAGTCTGTTTGACATTTAGTCGGGGTAATGTCGGGATAACAGCATTATAACCATTAAACGGTATCTGTATAAGGATTTAATGCAGCAGAGCAGAGAGACAAGGAAGTCCGGCTGCATCCATTTTAATTTACAGTAATTCATGTATTATCAGACTGATGGTGCGTATGAAGTTACACTGCAGCTTTTAGAGTGACAAACACTGCAGGAAGACAACGATCAGTATCGCAGGCATTAGGTTTATCATGTCATTTTGTAATTCCATAATGTTTTTATAAATCCCAGAGCTGAATCATAAATAGAGAGCAGAGCTGCTGCAAGAGAGGTTCTGATTGAATAAAAGAGATATTAAATGAGTTTAGGGCAGACATGGAAGTCGTTCAGACAGAACTATTACGCACTGTTATTGGAGATTTACAGACAAGAATGACAACTTCATATGTTGACTTATTGTTAAAATGTAAAAATGACTCTGCAGCTTTTATTTTTGAGCTTTTTTTTTGGAGCTGAACCAAAAATATAAAAGATGTCACATTTTCTCTGCAAGTGGAAACTTTTTTAAAAATGTATTTATTTGTGATGTGAACCATGCTGGATATTGTTATTCTAAGATAATCCTCAGGTAAATTATTTATAATTAACCAAAGCCTCTTTAATTTGAGGGAATCGCTTAAATTGTCTCCGGAAACTGAGCTCTATTGTCTTTCAAATTCACTGTGTCCTAAATTTCAATCTTATGCTCCTACAAAAGCGAAACTTTCTAATACATAACAGTTAATACAGGATATTTTATTTGGGGTTGTGCTGTTTCATGTCGCTCTCCCTTTAAGAGGCTTATGAGGCTCAGTGCAGGGGGTCACAGCGCTGGCTGAATATGTGTCATATAAAGTTCTGATTATGAAATGCATGTACACCAATTTCCTCCGCCTAATCCCTTTCGCCTCTAGGCCCCGTCCTGTGAGCGCACCAGCCAAATCTGTTCAACAGTGCCTGTAGAAATATGAGAAATGCTAATATCTATCTCATACTAATGATGTTACTGCTCCTTTTGCCACTTGTTTTGTAATATTGTTTCTGCCCTTATTATACTGTAAAGTCCTTTGAAAGGTGGCTATGAAAGACTCTTTATAAATAAAGTTTAGTACTGATATTTTACTGATTTGTTAAGATCTGTTTCCTTAATGATGACCAAAGGACTGTTTGTTAATACCAAACTATTGTATATGGTCCAACTTCCTGGATGTAGACTCTTGCTTGTAAAAATTAGATATTTTCCTAATGTTTCTTTTAAGTGGCAATCAGTTTTTTTAAAATGAAATAAAAGCTTTTGTCTGGTCTTGATTTTAGAAAGTTTAATTTCTTTACAGATCTGCAGTACACACACGAACACAAACTTCTAGTTGACCAAAGGCTGTCCTCCCTGCTGCCCTAAAATCAATAGCAAGATTTAGAGCAAATGAAATCAATCGAATAATCAATCGGAGGCTCGTAAAGAGACACAGTCAGTTAATTTACGTGGATCGGCCTTCACAGAGCCAGTTCACTCCCCCCTAGAATAAAATATATCCCTACGCTGAGTGACTTTGAGCCTCATCACAGCAATTTGCTTGTTTGAAGAGAGACATACAAACATAAGAACAAACTTCACTATCACTAGGGTTTCTCCAAAAGGTCCGCGTCAGTCATCACAATAATAGTAACAAAACCACAAAACAAGAGATTTAGATAAGAACTGGACTCACATATAATTAACAGTGCCTCTCTAATCTCCATAATTACCTAGAAACATGCAGTTACAGGTGTAGTTATATAGTTTTAACTTCCATTTCCTGAATGCATTTTCATTTGGGGTTTCAGTAGGATTTCCCCACATTTTTACTTTTCAACTTGATCCTTCCTGGTAAATTTCCCCAGCTTTGACTCTCACTCAGGAACTTGGCCATCTGGTTAGCTGCGACCTCCTCTGGATACTTTGAGAACTACAAGCGTGAGCCCACTGATCACTGAGGGATCAATCAGTGCTCAAATGTGCTTCTACATCATGAGGAAGCACATAATAACACATAATAGATACATGCACACAGTCCTTTTACACAAAAGTAATTATGCTGGATAAATAATATTTTTCATGTGTAGAGTCCATCTCCACAGCACATTCATCTGAGAGTTGTTCTGATATCATCTTACATCAGCTCCTGCAGAGTATTTTATTACTTAAAGGATGACTCCATCTGCGTTCTTTTCTGTTTTTCAAATGGAAATGCCCACTCAGCTGTGAGCAAAAAGCAGTGACGTAGGTTAGAGTGCTGATGCCCTCACCTCACCTCCCTCAGTGTAGGGGGTTTATACAGTATGTGGCAACGTCATCATGCATGCAGCTACATCGTGGAAAAACACGGGAAAACATTTTTAGAAAGGCTGGGGAAAATAGCATTTTGACACTAAAACATACGTACTACTGTAAAGCTACAGAATTAGATTAAAAAATTCAACAAATAATCCGCCCTTTAACGAAAAACATTACCACACATTTTTGCCAGGCTAACAGTTAGCTCTGCAATGGCAATGTTGGCTTGTCAGTTGATCCTGACTGAAATATTTCAACAACTTTTCAATGGATTGCCATGAAATTTTAGTCTGGGTCCAGACCTTTGCATCAGTTGACCGAGTTTGAATGTGGAAATTAAGTGTAACGAGAGGACAATTCAGTCTGATATCAGGCTAACGAAATTTTGTACAGACATTCTGGTGCCCAGAGTGAATCCTAATTACTGTTGTGGTCCCTTCGGTTTTCCTGAAGCACCTCAATGAAATGTCTCAACAACTATTGGAGGGATGGATTAATGGGTAAATAAATAACTGGATTAATTAATGGATGAATTTGGTTCATTTTCCTGTATCTCAGGATGAATAGTAATAACTCTGGTGACTTTTCATCTAGCTCAATCATCTGGTGAAATTCTGTTCCAATACTTTGTTTTTTGACTAAATATCTGCTAAACTAATTTCATACTCATCAGCCTAAGCAGTGCTTTTTGTACCTTTTTCACAGCAGCCAAATTCACGTGAAATATTTGGGTAAACACAGGTGTTACCAATGACACTAATGATTTAATTTAGCATAGCAGAGTCTCTCCAGTGAGCCAACATGAACAATAGCAGCGCCCTGACTCTGCTTGACCTGCACGAAATGAAACCCTTAATCAGCATCACTGGTAACACCTGTGTTTACACCACTATTTTTGTCAAAATGGCTGCTGTGAAAAAGGTCTTTTAGCAAATGTTTGAATGCTATCATGCCAAACTAAGATGATGAAGGTGGTAAACATTACAACTGCTAAACATCTGCATGTTAGTACCGTCATTGTGAGCATGTTAGCAGGCCAAAGCACTGTTTGAGAAGTGTTACTGTAACAACCTCAGTTATGTAAGTTCAAACTACCAGCACTAGCATGTCTACATGGAGCATATAAACCTTGATTATAATGTTAATGTCACCACTGTCAGTAAGCAGTGAGGAAGTAAGTGGTGATAAATGTAGCACAGCCAGTGCACAGGCAGACTTTGGTAACTGGACTATTAACAGCCCTCCACAGTTTATCAGGCTCCAACAGATGGTTGGAAGCACAGTGCAACACCCCCCCACCTCATTAGTCCAGCAATTAACTGGACAGATTTTGCTTCAGTGGGTTCTGACAATTTACTTCCTTGATAAGACAACAAAGGCACTCAGTTCCCATCACCCCCTCCCTCACACACACATGCATGTGCACACAGATATGAAAATAAGGCTGTATCATAGAGAAGTATGACATGCATGAAAGAAAAAGTTCAGTGTGACCATATGTGACATTTATAACGTGTCACAATAGTGCTGTGGTGAACGCTGTATCACTAGTAATGCTTCTACAATTATTATCGTTTTAAAATTAATTACAGCATTGATCGAATTTTAAAAGACATGAAAAATACTTTTGTACCTTAGTTTTAAGTAAAAAATCTGCTTCTGTGATGCCTGTTGTAACATGCTCATCTGATTTAACTCTTTTATTTTTCATAATATGCTGTGACAAGACATCTGTGTCTCTGCCTCGGTTTGTGGGCATACAGACAAGGCAGGTGCACGCGGTATGCAAATACCTTCCTGAATGTGCACAGGCTAATTTTCTGGTAACATGACTCCATCCCACATAAATGCACAGAAAAACACACTGGTACATCACCCCCCCACACACACTGAAATACAAACAGAAGTTAAGCACAGCCCACACGCACATGCAAATCGTGTTTTTTCTATTGGAAAATGTACACAAACTCTCTCTCCCAGCACACACACAACATCCTTTGAACACGTTTATCACACACTTTACCTATTCACAACTGAATAATACACCTAAGATTGAGACATAACAAAGCTGTGATCCCGATTCATGTGCATGACAAAAACAGTAGTTAATCTGCATAACAGTAACTGTGTTATCAGCAGACAGGCTGCTTATCTCCCTCCATGACAATACTATCAGCTGAGAGCGCTGACTGAAGAGGAAGATGGTGCGAGGACCACTGGAGTGTGTGTCTGTGTTGACATGGCTTTAGAAGATGTGTGTGGCTGTTTCTGTGTGTGTTTTAAGGGGGTGTGTGCCATCAGAGTTTGTATTATATGTCAAACACAGACGCCGCAACGACAGCACACACAATTGTTCAAAGCAAGGTTTGTAAAGCTTGATGGTGGAGCAATGCACACACCTGGAAAAGTGTGTTTACCTTCAAACTATGACGTCCTGGAAGAGTCCGGGATTCTTGCTGTGAGTGTCAACGGCTGCTTTCCAAGACGGTGGTAATCCAGGAGAAGTCTGTCATGAGTACAACCTACAACAGAATATAAGGAAATAATAAATAAGATATACTATTTCATGTCAAAGATCTGTCAAGCGTTTTGTGTTTACTATAGCGTACAACTTCTGGTAGAATGTAAAGAAGTGTAATGAGATATAATGCATAGATTAGTCTAGTCCCAGGCTGTGCCACTAATATAATTTTTGTGTCTACATGTATCCGGCAGTTAAATCTAAGTTTTTGACACTGTTTAGATAGATTTAAGGTCAATTTTGCAAAAAGAAAAAACAAAACAAACAAACAAAAATCCATCAAATATGACACTAAAGTACTAGAGATTAAAGGCTAAATGGAAGCACTAGAGAAAGGGTTCAAATTAGGTAGAAAGAAAACCCACAGAAACAGGAGTGCTTTCAGGTTAACATCACTAGCTAGCTCCTCCATGCCATGCAGACAGACATTACAGTGGTCACAAAGGGTTAATGTTAGTTAATGTTAGATAATTCTTAGCTAACAAACTTAAGATAATAGAGACATTTGATTTCAGTTCCTGACTATTTAATACTTGTAAGGCCTTTATTATGGTAAAAGTGAATTTAAGGCATTGTAAGATTTATTAAGGACCCGTAGCCACCCTGGTAATAACATGAGAAGCTTAAACAGGCTATGTTCAGTCAAACATATTCCACACTGTGGGAACTTAGCACTGGCCAACAGCCAAATGTTGGTAAAATATTTATGTGACTGGTAGATTTCAGATGTGACTTTAGCTTTAGATGTCCATATTTTTAAAAGTGAATTTCCCACCATGATTCAGTGTAATACATACCATACATTGTGTCAGCTTCAGTTTAAAGACCTTGTACATTTTGCAGAAAAACTGCCCGCACAGGTAGCAATTAATGCTAAATCCTTAAAAGTAGCAACAACAGCACAAGTAGAGAAAGGTTATAAAGTAGGCTATCAGTTTTGCACAACAGCCTATCTAAAGTTTGCTAACATTAGTTTAGCTTGGCTACCACATGGCACTGTCCAAACCAGACCAAGTGTGACTGTAGCATGCAAAACTCCTTACTGGGTTTAAATTTAGTGCGTTTTATTGCGCATGAATGCAACTTTCCATTTGTGAAAGGGCGAATATACTGTCTTCTTTCTTCTTTCTGCCTCTTAACTCATAATATTCCTGTTTGGAGTGTGTTCCAGGGCTAATATAGCGCCAATTTTAGCATAAACCGTTTTAATTTTTGTTATTAGACATTGTAAATTGTATAATAGCCTACTAATGCCCAGTGTTTTCTTTGTTACCCCTGCTGAGTTAATGGGTTATGAGCAGGAGACGCCCCAGGTGTTTCATTAGCCGCTCAACCGTCAAGTTACATCATCCTGTCAGAAAAAGGACCGAGAATACCGGAAGCCTTCAGAATAAAAGCGCACTTCAGTTATCTTTACGAGCAATTCTCGTAGATTGACTGAACAGAGTTATGACAGAATATTAATTAAAACTGGAAGACAAATACTGTCAGGTTTCTTTGCTAATACTGCCAACAGAAGTCATTAAAAAGTGCAACTGTCGCTACAGACGACTTTTATTTTGAAATCCGCGGCTCCAGTTTGTCGTTATGGTGACGAACTTAACGGTTGATCCGTGATGACTGAACGGTTCACTTCTCCTCTGGTGGAGTCGTCAGGATACAGCGACACTGAGGCGCATCGTCAGCCGAATAAAGGCTGACACAAATTCACAGTTTAAGGTGGATTTTATTCTTCTTACTTCAGGACTGATAAATTTATCGTTTCCTCAGAGCGGCTGCCAGGTGAGTTTCTGTTCCCCGGGCCGTTTATTTCAACAGGTTACAACTACAACTTGGTGCTTCACCGTGTAAATGAATTAACTGTACTTTTTTGTTTGTTTTCAAGCTGGTTTTCAACGTAGACGAGAGATGTAGTATTTCTACATGCCTGTACAGACTTTTCTCTATGTTTGTGTTGCTCTTAAGTTGAGTTTATGCTTTTATATTCTGGCATTTATAATTTACTACTACCATGACTGTCTCTACTAGTCTACGTTTAGGGCCTTTCTTCAAAAAAGGGGGTTATTATTTAGATATATCAGTATTACATAATATCCACATCAAAAAAACAAAAACCCACAGTCTTCATAACAAAGCACAAGAGGGCTGCAACTAACGATTACTTTCATAGGCGATTAATCAGTTGATTATTTTCTCAATTAATCAATAAATAAGTTGTTTTAAAATGACAGAAAATGGTGAAAAATGTCAGTTAGTGTTTCCCTAAGCCTAACATGACGTCCCCATTTGTCTTGTTTTACTTACAACCCAAAGATAATCGGTTTAGTGTCATAGAAAGAAGATGAAGTCAGGGAATTTTGAGTTTTTTACTTATAAAATGACTCAAATCGATTAATCGGTTATCAAAATAGTTGCCGATTAATTTGATAATCGATTGATTGTTGCAGCTCTAAAGCACTATGAAAGAGGAAGACAAAACAAAACATGCAACTCAAGTTTTAAGGGCCTTGTTTGTTGCACACCTTTGTGAACTACATGCATGGTTGTTTTATGACATTATTCACAGACTGAGTGAAGGATGTTAACTTTAATGTAGTTTATAGCTTTGCTGTTACTTAATTAATGACTGTATTGATGACGGCAGCACCATTAACTGAAATATTATTGAAATCACAATATGGCCAAGTGCAATATTCAAATCACAGAAGCTGCAACTTTTTGATGAAGGAGAAATGTGTATAAAATAATGAAGTACTGTAGTGCTGCAGAGATGCCGACCAACAAATCTTGTTCTCCAGTTCTAAGAAAACTATGGTGCTTGCATATTGTCCATGAGCTATCGGGTTGTTTATTATATGCAAGAATAATATTCCTCTTTTTATTTCCCTCTCATGTGCCACCTCACAGCACCTACCCATGGTGCTAAAACACACACGCACACACATGAAATTACAAACAAAGAGAGATTCAGGTCCCTGAGATCTCCTACTTGGTACTTGGAAGTACCACACCTCCCAGATGAAATCACATCCGGTTGTGGTTTTAACTGTTTAATGTGTAAACCTTTGTTATCAAACATCATCTTAACCATGTTAGTTTGTTTACTTGTTCGTCTCCTGCGTCTGTCCATCCACAGCACAATGGACCTGCTGCCTGACGTATGGAGGCAGGACTACTGGCTCCCTCCAGGTGTGACCTGGAGAGACATGGAGCAGCTGGCAGACTCTGACCGACCGCTACCCCAGGACCTCCTCATAGCCGTGCCCCTCGCACTGGGCTTTGTAGCCCTGCGCTACGTCTTTGAGAGGTAAAACACACCTGCTCCCTTTGTTCTTTAAAGATCCAGGTGATGTTGTTTTGGATATTGTAGGCACCACAGGTACGGCCATTGTTGACTGTGTGGTTTATTATTTGACTTGAGAGAGAGAGAGAGGAAGAGAGGAAATGTTCTTGCCTAAATGATTTTCAGTTTGAACTCTATTTGCAAAATCTTATGAAACACACGAGCAGTTATCAGCTCGAAAAAATCAGTAAGAGAAGCTGTAGGTAGCAAAGATGGAGCAGTGGGCTTGTTATGAGTGCAAACAAGCCTTACAGGCACTTGTTACACCCACACCCGCCAACACACACACAGATCGTCTTCAGGGGTTTGATTGGTTGATTAAATCTCCAGTGGGTTCACTGTTGTAACATTCACAGCAGTGAAGAGCTCGTGGAATGAAATGGCTCGTTAAACCCAGTTGATGTCATTGTTTCGTCATATTATGCCACTACACTGGTATTTTAATGTCGTATTCTGTTATCTCATGTTTATTATATTAAGTATATGTTTATATAAACAGTTCATATTAACATTATTTTTCACACTAAAGCTGATTGTATTTATTTTGCATACATACCAATCAACTATAAATATATAATCAAATAATAGTTAATCAAATGTGTCACTTTGCTCAGGAACAGGGATGATGCTAATATTTTTAAGAAAAGACCCTACGGGCCACCAAGTCCCTAAATTTGGTGGCCAAAGTACATTCTTGGTGGCACAAATATAAACTTATGTACAAACTTTCTTACATAACTGTGTAATGAATTCCCATGAATTGGGATGTGGTGATAAGTCAAGCTAGACTTCTTGGCTAGTTGAAAAAACTCAGTAAACCCAGACTTCAGTAGCCCTGGCATATCCCTAGCTAGCCAGCAATGAATGCTATTTGATGTTTTCGTAGACTGTTGAACTAAAACGCGCAAAGGAATCAGGATGTTTGTGGAACTGGAACATTGTGTTGACAAAGGGTCACAGTTTGGGGATAAAACATGGTGGCCACAGCAGGGGCATGCACCTATATTGAATATTTGCCAGCCACAGAGCAATTTATTGCTGCCGCGGGCCATTGGGCCACTTTCTTCTGTGGACTCTTTCTTGTGCTGAAATGCTGTAATTTCCTCCTGATAATCAACTGAATTTTATCTTATCTGAAATACAAATACTGGTATGTGTCAAGCTTAGTGATGACACCATACACTCACACACTCACTGCTTTGTTACTTGATGTAACACACACATTGTATGTACAGGAAAGCCTTCGTCTATCCTTGTTCTAAAGCGTTTGCTTTTTAATGACTGTTAAATGGCTTTTTATGTATATGAAGTATGGCTAAACAATGGTAGACCAGCACCTTGACTGTCCCACAGTGGGTGTCATGTTATCATTTGAGTGAGCTGTCTTTTGTCCTCTTTCCCCCAGGTTTTTGGCCCCACCCATGGGCAAATGTTTGGGGGTGAAGAAAAGATTGCAAGTGACTGCAGCCCCCTCCCCTAAGCTGGAGTCGTTTTACACCCAGAGGAGCAGACAGCCAACACAGGTCGGTCTGAAAAGGCCTCAGCATGCAGCTTAGCTCAACATGTAGCACATTTTTATTTAATCCAGACGACGATATCTAAACACACTGAACAAGGATCAAGATTTGGGCGTTTAATGTTCATTTTAAGCATTTACTTCCTCTTGTTTACTGTAGGTGGGATTATGTTCACAGAGGAACATGAGTGTTGTGATGGTAACACATCCTTGTTCCTGGAAAATCCAGCCTCAGGGAAAACACACCACCACCACCACATTTACAGACATTATACACACACTCATTATTCTCTTACAGCTTTTGGATAAATTAGAAATGCTGCAAGAAAAAAATTCACATGTGCATGTGCAGGCCTGTGTGTTATAAGATGATCACTAAAACCAATAGGACCAAAGATTACTTTACTTATTCATCTAACACTTTTACATTTTGCTATGATAGTACTTTGGGAGTAACTTCACACCAGTGTCTGTTCAGATGGAAAAATAGTGAAGTTGAAATCTGTTGAAAAGAAGACCATCTACTGCCTCTTATCTCTTTCTCACTTATCATTTCCTCCTTTAAGCCATTTCTGGTTACATTATACTCATTTATACTGTTACTTGTT
>JAJHUR010124503.1:4208-17498 GCA_027495735.1 Lutjanus campechanus | reverse complement strand
TTCAAGCTCCGGTTTACTGCTAGCAGTAGCCATCATGCGCACGGACTGCAGGTGTAGCTGCACGTGTCGCTGCACATGTTAGCGGCGGAACGTAAACACACGCAACTTCTGGCCCGTGAGCCAAAAAAAAAAAAAAAAATTCCGGCCCGTGAACTCACCCGTGCACAGCCCTGTACCGAACCGAACGTCGCGTACCGAAACGGTTCAATACAAATACATGTATTGTTACACCCCTAGCTGTTACACAACTTTACATATTTCAGACCCTTTTACAGGGTTCTCATTTTAAAATGTGTCAGATAGAAACATTTAAAGCTGACATTAGCTGACATCAGATAGCCCCACTTATGAAATGAAGTCATCATTTTAGCCGACAAAATCCATGGTCGTAATCCAGAGTTGAGAAGCCTGCTTTTGTTTACTTTTATATGGAATCAGCATTAAATCTGTTATTACCGTTAACTGCATATGTGCAGTACAAGAATGGAAAGCTTGATATAGCAACAGTAAGGAGGGCTTTGTAAAGGGTTACTTGATTATGTTTGCAGTCGGAGGTGTCAGTTGCAATTCTTAGCATTAGTTGGCAAGTACGTTCAAACAAAATGTAACTTCCGTCCATATCATTCAATTCATGCACTCATAACTTCTAGGACAATATCAGTGGAGTCCACCTACGTAGACATCTCGCTTCTTTGTTTTATTGTGTAGACTCAAAGCTTCTGAGTCAGATTTGATGAGAGTGCTTTGACCAAATGCGTGATTATCATTTCCCTGGCAACCACCAAGATCTATCTTTGGTTTCTTTAATTTATATGTTCCGGTTTTCCCCCAAGTAGAAAATACACACCATAAGGTACCTTTCACCTCAGAATATTTCTTCCTCCATCTGTTCTTTCATAATCCTCTGGTGATGAGATTTTTTTCAGTACTTTGTTGCCTTATCGTACTATGACACGTTTTGATGGGACTGGGATCGAGATGGGATTATATGTGGAAGGATGCAGTTTCCTAATGATACCATGACAGCCACAGTAAAGAGGCACTACTGGTCCTGCTGTGCTTTGTATTCCTCTTGGACAGCCTAATGAGAACATAGACACTACCTCTGCTCTGTCAACACACATATGTGTTACCTTGCAGGCAAGAAAGGTGTTTCTCTTGTCTTCACTTCATGGTTTTAGTTAGAAACCTCTGCTTTTACTGCAGCAGCTTCCAACCCTATTGTACTGTATAGGGTGAATAAACATGAAACATATACACAGAATACAATGAACCACACTGTTGAGATAGCATTTATTATCCTCAGGGAAAATGAAATAAAAAGGGATGTTAAAATGTTACAAAAGTGTAACTAAAAAAGAGTCAACAGGCGATTAGACTTTTTTTAATGGAACTGTTGCCAAATTACATTCACTTTTTAATCCTCTGCATTGTAGATTTTAAAGGATATGGATCAAAACAAAATCCATTTTACATGTGCCAGACTTTAATTTTCCAAGAGGCACTTTATTATTGAAAGAGAACACTGGATACCACTTTCAGAGCTTATTACCAAGCAGACTCCATTGTTTCTCAACAGTCTCTCTCTATCTTGCCAACTGAATTTAAAAACGCTTTGTCTGTGCCTGATGCTTTATGGGAAATAAATCATATTGAGGCTGTCCTCTCTCCAGAATAAAAAAAAGCATTGTTGTTTGTTTAAACAGCTTAAAGCAAGCACTGTGTGCATCCAGTGCTAAAGCAAGAAGCTGTGTGGTGTCCTTATTGCACAGTAAAAAGTGAGGCTGTGGAGGTGGGGTTAGGTGTTCACCTTTGACAGGGAATACCAGCATTCCTGTCTCTTGCAGACAGTTAACATTGCTAACCTTTCAGTGGCTGCAATCTTCCACTAACTTTGACCAGAGGACTTTACTTATTGGATTTGATTGAAAAATTATCCAGAGATGTTCATAAATTCATTTTTAATGGTGTCAGCAAAAAACTATTTGCCAATGTAAAGATATAGTGGACTAATGCTGTCCTGAGCAGAGAATTACATCACACCCCCTGTGAGATAGTCAGTCGTCTCTATTTAGTCAGGATGAATGCCTGTGCATGTCTGTGCATAATTACAGCTAAACAGTTCACTAAAATATGTTTCTAATAACATGTTAGGCGAGACAAAGGCAATGTAGTGACAATATTTAACCATTTCTGATCAACACTGCTTAGTTTGACAGTTTGATCTGAGTTTCAAGAGTCTCTGTTGGAAAAGGTTGTGTCTAGAAGGGAACCCTAGATTTGCTTAAAGTGATAACATAATGTAATGTAATGTAACACAACAGGTTGGGCGATATGTTCAAAATTTACACCCCCACCGCCATCAGCACAACAACTGGCAATTGCCAATATGTTTGTGCTGTTAGGTCAGTTCACATTTCATACACAGGGCAACGCAAGGTGCTTTACATAGTGACAATACAGTCACAACACAATCATAAAAGTTCTAGTGCAGAAGATAAATATGCACATTGCACAATAGTCAGTGCAATGCAAAATATACAAATGTCAAAAATATACAACACACACACACACACACACACACACACACACACACACACACACACACACACACACTAAGAACCTAACCACAGGCAAAGTAAGGTTTTTACCCTGCTTTTAAAAGTGTTCAGTGTGGGAGCCTCTCTCAGGTCCTGAGGCAGGCTGTTGCATCTACTTGGGGCATAGATACAAAAGGCAGCCTCACCTGCTTTAGAGTTAGTACGTGGAATGGTTAACAGACCACAATCAGTGGACCTGAGAGTTCTTCCTGGTTTGTATCTATTTAGTATGTCCTTTATATACTGAGCTGCAAGGCCATTCAGAGCTCTGTCTACAAGTAGCAAAGTTTTAAAATCAATTCTGGTTGTGATGGGGAGCCAACGCAAAAATGTGTACACAGGTGTAATGTGTGCAGACTTTTTAGTCTTGGTGAGAACAAATGCAGCACATACATACACAACTGATTTTAGGAGCCCAGTAAATAGACCATCACGGTAGTCTAGTCTACCTTTTATAAATGCATGGGTTAATTTCTCAGAATTAAAGTTGGATCGAAAGCCCCTTAGTTTTTTTAATTTTTTAGGTGGTAAAAGGCAGATCTTGTGAGAGGACTCTTAAAATTTAGATGCTGAATGAGAGTCTGTCGCTGAGCAGTGGCTCTCACTCACTCTTTGGAAGCAGAACCATAATAAGCAACAAAATATGACAAAAATTACCCCCCTCAAAAACACTGATATATAAGTCCCAGCCCTAAAAGCATACCATTCAAGAGAGACCTGTGGACAGTGAGACCCATTCCAGACAGACTCGCCAATAATTAGTCCTGAATCAAAATGTGGTTGAACCTGACAGGCCCAAAAAGAGAACAGCAGCAATAGCAGCAGCATGATGTGCCACCACTGATTAGAAATAGACAACATGAGAGCGTTCCAAAAAGTGAAGCCAAAGCATTTTGATCGCCCCCTGGTGGCTGGCTATAGTACAGGTCATAAATCTTGCCTCACCAATGCTAATAGGTAGGACATGGCCCAAACTAAAACATCCAAGACCATGTAAAATTTTTCCAAAGATCTGATCTGTCATTTTAGGTAGCTCTTATCACACTGACAGTGTGTCAAGTCAAGTCAAGTGTTCATTTTTATGTTCAGTTTTTATTTTGACAGCTGGGCCCTGCTCACAATTGAGTCAGTCAGCTGTACAATGAAGGACTCAGTGGTTGCTGACTGTCAGCCATCAGTGATGGACAATATGGGCCCAACTCTAACTATTTTGGGAAATTTTTAAGTGTAACCCAAAGGGACCTTTTGAAGGCTGAAGTTTTGGTTTGCTGCTCACTGCATTTTAAGCTCCTGTTGGACTGAAAATTAAAATTTGGGCAGTTTAGCCACAGGAGCAGCTACTATGACTGAGTGCTAAAACCTGAGAGACCTGTCAATTTAAGCGAACAAGCTTGGAACACGGCCCTTCAAACTGGTGGACCTGTAAAAGCCAGAACCCAAAAGCACGGCTTCCAACACTGATCCTTACTGCACTCTGACTTCAAATGATGCCCCCAGTGCAAAATGGCAGCGCCCATATCTGGGATATTTTGGCTTTAGTTTTGTACAGTGGAAAGAAGTGGAGCCGTGGTGTCCATATTTATCAATCATCTTTGTCAATGTGTGCCACCAATTAATGAGCAGCTATGATCCTGAAGAAAAGAAATACAGTACATGTTGTTTTTCCCTGAGTCAGAAACTTCCTGCAATGATTTTGGTACACCAGGTCATCACAGCAAGTACAACAAGACTAAACCCAACCCGCTTTTCAATGAATATGATTTGGACCCAGCCCTACTTGGGTTTGGGGTTTGGTAATATTGGTTTGCCTGCAGTAAATGTAACAAGTCCCTCACCAGCAGTGTTTTAGAAATGTTCTACAACTGTATTATTTCAGTGTCGTTACTGAATTATTTAGGAGTCAGAACTTGCTGTAATACTACAAACTGTCCTTTAAAAACAGAAAAGAAGCTATTGCACATTAGGTATTTGATTCATAGGTTCTCTGTTATTTTGGCCACAATACAATCACAGAACAACTCAGTACTACTGCTAGTTAGTCTATAGGCCAGGGGCACATTTAAAATGTAAAATATGTACTGTAATGAGATGGCTTTTGCTCGCGTCTTGCTGCTTCTGTCTTGAAAATCAAATCATGGCAAAATAATAATGGTTTGCCTGAAGCTTCTTTCAGTGGCTTTTTTTTTTGCAATTTTTAGAGGCACGAATGCAAATGAAAAAAAAGAGAATATCTCCCCAGAGAGCAACTAAATCTGAGCAGTATGATATGCCCATGTTGAATAATGTGTTGGGTGTTAACAGTTTTTTGTGAATGTATGATGTGTCAAACTCTGAAAATTAGCAAGTCGCCGCTATTAATGATCCAGTTTGATTTGCACTTTACATTTCAGCTGATCCGCATAAGAGTGGATTTTAGAAATTGGACCTCTGAACACAGAATCCTGTTTCCTCAGGGGGTTTTCCCTGAGTAAGTGATCCTCAAAATCCCAGTGCATGGAGAGATAAAGGAAGGCAGAGCAAAAAAAAAAAAGAGACAGAGTGTGGTATGGGGAGGAGGAGGGGAGAGGGGCACAGAGTGTGACATAGGAGTGCATTTCAGCTCCACTGCCTCCCATCCTGTGCGTGTGACCATGGAGGATCTGAAAACCTCAGCTTCGCCCCACAGCAACGGCAAGGAGAGGAATGTTCTTGGGGAGACTAAATTTAGACCCAATGTGCTGTACCATCAATCCCGATTAAGCTAACTGCGGAGCCATACTCGTTGTGGGAAGAATATGGCTGAATGTTGAATCCAGGTTACATAAGTGTTACTTTGTGTTTGGCCCAACGTGGCTTGGAAATGCAGGAACATGACCGTTTCTGAGAGCACAGTATTATTCTTCCTTAAATCTACTATAGGGCCTTATCAGTACTTCATGCGCTAACCTAATAACTGCTTGGACAGTGTCCCCAAGCTGCTTAAAATTCTTTTATTCTGTGGGACAGACTCTCAGCTGCTCATGTATACTATGCAATGTTGATCAATAGCTAATTTCATTTCTCTTTAACGTGTCTTGATATAAATTCTGACTTTTATTAATTTTTGGAGGATTTTAAAGCTTTAAAGGGCCATGTTCCAAGCTTGTTTGCTTTAATTGACAGGTCTCTCAGGTTTCGGCGCTTGGTCATGGTAGCTGCTCTTATGGTACATCCACTTCAGCTCTACCTAATTGCCCAAATTTAAATTTTCTGTCCAACAAGAGCTTAAAAATTCAGTGGGCAGCAAACCAAAACTGCCTACTTCAAAAGGTCCCTCTGGGTTATATTTAGGGTTGGGTATTGTTCAACATTTTTCAAAAATGGATAGGCTTGGGCCGTTAGACATTGCCAATGGCTGGAGTTGTTGGCGAAGTTCCATATTTGACATGCGGGAGAGAAAATAAAAAGAAGCTGTTGCTGCTGGTCATTACTCTACGTCTCCACGTCCTGTTTATTATTTGCTTACTAACCCAGCTCAATTAGGCAAATCCTTGACGTTCATTGCATTGGTGGCAGCAGTGTTTCTTTTCTGCAGGCTGCTGTTAGTGTGTTTCTATCAGTCATGCCGTTACGATTCTCCACTACTTTTCTACTTACTGAAGCAAGTTGGCTTTTCTGCTATGGGACAGCCTTCCCAATACAGTCACCAACAATGATATCATCTATATACTGGTACTGATACCTTGACATTGATATCAGTTCCTGATCACTTGTTTTTTCATCATGTTTTTAGCCTAAATGTCAACTGTAGCCTCTCAGACTCGAGCCGGGTGCACAAGAGATATTTTCACACGTGCATCCATTAAGAGATATACGAAGCATCATGATACATCGACGCCATGTTTACACGCTACCTGGGAGGCTACAGTTGACATTTCAGCTAAAAACATGGTGTAAATGGCATCTTTTGCGGTTAAATTTTTAATGTTGCGGCTCATGGACACTTGGATTACACCACACGAGCAGGATGGAGACATTTTGTTTGTTTTGTGTTCTTTTATAAACTGGGTCACCACTCACTCTAATTGTACTGGATTTAGCTGCAACACTGTTTTCCACTGAGACTCCAGGAGTGTTTTGTGAACTGGAGATCTTCACCCATCCTCTCATCAGCACCGGGGTGAGTAGATATTGAGTGAATCTTCCTTTTCGGTTGCAGTATCGCTTTAACTAACATTTAGAAAATCAGTTTTTTTACACGTGCAAATCGATGCAGAATTGTTCACATCAGCATTGTGATGCATCCAAGAATTGATTTATTTCCCCATCCCTACATTATGGTACAATTACACACTTCAAAAGAGGAAGCTGTTCAAAGATACAGGAGCAGCTGGAGAAACTGTTTTTTACAGTAATGGACTATATAAAAGATATACTATAAATATCTGTCACGAGGAATTGAATAACAAACAGTAGTCTGCCTAATCCAAAGAACAGTGAGACGTCTCACTGTTTGTGTGCTAAAGAGCAGCTAGCAGGGGTCTAACAACCATCCTCCATGTCAACTTGTGTATTTCTCTCCTTTTACCTGTTGGCTTGCTCTCAGAAATGCTCTTTTCTTTGGCTCCAGGTTGTCCATCCCAGTGGACGATGTGGTGAACAGTCTCACCCACAAGCAGATACAGCTTACCTGCACTGGCTGCTGCACACTTAATGACTCACTGACAATGATGAGATTTACTCATTAGGTATAGGAGTTGTGTACTGCAGAGAAGTCATTTTCCATTATTCTTTAGTATTGTAGCAATCTGATCCATGCCATAAAAGTATCTTTATTTACATTCAACTTAGTTTGAATCACTTGATGTACAATGTGGGTATAAGTCTACCATTGGACATGTGTTTCAGGTGGCATACATCATATTAGCTATCTGTTTTTTCAAGGTCCTTTGTCACTACGGAAACAACAACAACCACTGAATTTCTTTTGCAGTGATTTGTCCATTTTAATGCCAGGGCTCGCCTCCCCGCATGCAAATGTTCCACCAAAACATGTTCCCAGGTGACACTATTTAGCAGGGGCACATCGCCACATCCTGGGCTTAGCACCACCCGAAGATGATTGTCATTGGTTTATAGAAATACAAACAAGTCAGAGCATTTTTTTTTTTTTACTGTATAGTAAAATGATCATGTGTAGAGACCTTTCTCCAGCGCTGAGTGCTGTGGGCACAGGCATGCCTACGTGAGACTACAATAGATTCTATACATAACATGTAAGAATCTTCCTAATCTGTTATTTTGTTCTGTGTGTAAACCACAGGCATGTATGTGTTAAAGAGGCATTAAGCCCCTGCACAACACTGTGCTTTGAAATTACATTATTACTACATGGCTACACTCATTTTATGCTTTGACTTGTGTTTTTATTCACATTACTTACATAACTGTAACATACTGTTAAGTTTTCTCCTAGATGAAGATTTGTGTGTGTGTTGTGACGTGTGCGCACATGCATACACACACAAACATATTCATACAAATGACTGCATGTTCCACTAAGAGCTGTATTACCTTTTTACAGGCTTGTGTCTCAGTCTGACATTTTCATTTTCATCACCTCATACATTATGAATACATCTCAACATAAATAACAAATGTCTGACAGGCATTTAAACGTGACTTTTTCTCTTTTTATCATGAATTAAACTTAGAATTAGACTCAGAGCGCTTGTGAAAATAATGGTAGCATTTTGTGTATTTCCTTCAGTATAGCTTCTACATACAAGATGCTCTCATTTTCATTTTTTTTAACATGGTTTTGTGCGATGAGGATTACTAACAGATGGTAATTTGTGCCATTCAGTGTGTTTCAGTTTGTAGTGTTTCCACCAGTTTACTATATGCACTGACTTAAACAAAAAACATATACTGTTTAAAAATGCAACGAAAACCTAAAAATATGGAATGAAGGGATAGTTGCTGTAGTAAAATCAACAGTGACTCACCAAAACAGTGTATGTATGCTTTTATTGTGCGCCTTAGTATTTTGAACTCTTTTAAAGTCTAATTCTGTAAATATTTTACTGTTCTACCTACTAACCCGTAACCTGGGAACCAGACAAATCTGCAAGCTCATGCTTTCAGTCTGACCTGCCTCCTGTTCAGAGAGATTTTGACCCATCCCGGATCTCATTGGTCCAATCAAAACACTTGATCTAATATGGGGCCACTTTGACAGGATGACTATACAGAGGGGCAAGACCTTATTAAGCAGTGAGGCTTTTTCATAAATAGCCAAAATGGCTGCCAATGATGTGGAACTCTTTCTGTTGAATCTGCTATCACATCAGTAACCAACTAACTGGATGGTATATTTTCTCTAAAGGAAGAACAAAGAACTGTCCTTTATGACTGATTTTGTTGATCAGAAAGATGTGCTTGCAGTACTTCTGACAGGATTTGATAAGATTTATTTACCAACTATGCTAGGCCACACATTTCATTGCTCTGATTGGTCATAGGTCTATCCAGTTGACCCTTTGAAGGTCTCACCCCTTTTGCGCTCTGTGCTCCAATAACATTTGAGCAAGCTTTGTACCTGGCGGAACCTTGGTCAACTTTCTCCTTTCCTGTTCCTGTGTGAAAGGCTAGTCTATCTTGAAAGGAAAAACAGATTTTTAAGATGGTTAAAAGATGTTCCTGAGGGACCTCAAACAGCAACATATAGTCACATCTTAAGTTAGTCCTCGTCAGCAAAACACTAGCTAACTAACTAGCTAATGATTGACGCAGATTAGATAGCTGGTAGTAAGTTGGCATTTTGATACAGAGCCAACAACTAGCTAGCTAACGATTGTTGTAAATTAGTTACCTTACTTGTTTTCCTAAAATTAGCCAACTTAAGATGTGACTATATATACTTTGCTTTTGCAGGTCCCCCAGCAACATGCTTTCACCGTCTTCAAAATGGCCGGTCTATGTTTTGAATATAGACAAGCCTGACACATAGCACATGAGTATAGGAAACGAGAGGAGAAACTGAGCAAGGTTCCAAAAGGGGCAGGACTTAGGCTTTTTGGTCTGCACCTGTTAATGACACCTTTTGGAAATTGAAAATGAACTGAGATATTACAGACTAGTGTTGCCAAAAAATCAATTGATAAACAATACTGAATATTTGAAATACTTTTCTCACTATCGATACTGCCATACCAGCTACACTTTCCTGCTCTCTTTTCTTCGACAGCGAGTTGACGCACACTGCTGCAGTGCCCACATAGTCCCGCCTCCTCTCACTTGCTCACAGTGCTGTCTTCAAAAATTTTATGCCTTTAATATTGAGTCCATTTTTCCCTGTGGTATCAAAAATGGTACTGAGTATTGATATTTTTCAAGGTATTGTATTATTGTGAAATTCCAGTATTGTGACACTATTACAGACTAATTTGCATTTACAAATTGGTCAAGCATTAATTAATTCATTCAACCTTTGTTTTAACTCAGAAATACATTGAGGTGGAGACCTCATTTACAATGTAGCCGATTAAAACAATAAAATGATAGCACTTAGACACAGAAAACACCAAAGAGAAGCTTATATAAAAGGGGCAACAAGAAGTAAAAAGCAATCAAAGCCACAATAAAATTTTAAAAATAAATAGCAATGCTAGGCTAACCTGTCGAGGGAACATGGGAGAAAAATACCAATTTGTTAAAACCTGGTAACTTATATCGCTTCTTGTTTTACTTAGTTAAAGGTTCTTTGTACATTCGTCTTTGTTCAAATAAAGAAACATGAAGCATGTGTATGGTCTGAATGAAAACATATCTTAATCTGCTTGAAACTTAACCACTATGTGCCATTCACCATTATAAAAACAGGGCTTTTGTTAGTCAGTCCTCTATAAATACACACAAGCAGCGTGGGTACTTACAGACTAGAGCTAACTCATTGAACACTCAACCGTTCTCTGTCAACCACTCTTTACAATTACCAAATTATTAATTCACAACGTATTGACAACAAGGCAGCTCAACCTGTTGAGGTCACCATGGCAACATGGCAGGCCAATGAAAATTGAGCTTGGAGTTCATCCACAGTCTGAAGTGTTTCTTGGATTTCATTGTAGTCGTTGTGGTCTGTGTTCTCTTTTATCACACACTCATTCTAAACACTGTTAAGCTCCCTGTTCTTCTTCATCTCACATTTTCATGTCAACAGGCACAGATATATCACAAACAATGTGTTAATGTGATTCCCGGCTCCATGTTTCCCTGCAAAGCCGCCCTCATTAATAGCTGAGTAAATGCCATTTGCATTAACCAAAAATTGTGATGGATTTTTCTTGTCAAACATGCATGTATGCTGTTCCAGCTTAATCAAATATTTATTCAAATGCTGTGTTCCTGAAATAGTGCGATAGTTAACGCTTCACTTAGTGGGAGAAAATACAGTATTGATTAATACTCCTTGTTTCATTTGCATGCAGTCCTACTGCGTCTTGACTTGTGCAGATGTAATTTTACTGAACTCTCTGAGCCGATGGTGGCGTGATTCATCATGTAAATAAATGCATCAACATTACAAAGCTGTTTTCAGAGAAGACATTTATAACATGAATATATTCACCAAACTTACAGTGTCACTTTTGTTTGCACTGCTTGTCAAATTACCTGTCTGCGTCATCCTTTATGTAAGATGTGCTCGCAATTGTAAGGGCATCCTTCATCCACAGCCACTCGAAAATTCTCAAATTAGAATCCAGCAGGGACGCCTGTTCTCACGGCACAGCAGGACCGTCTTCTCTCCCCAGTGGTATGGAGATGTGAATGCGTTATGAGGCCGATGGTGGAGGAGATACAGTAACTGCCTCCTTCCAGGTCAGGGTTGTCTCCCTGTGGAAAGAGCTTTTGCCTTGTCACAATTTGACTGATGGATGGGCAGGTCAGGACAATCACTCAAACTGAGACCTGCGCCTGACAAAGGCCTCAGACCCACCAGATCACTATCCATTAGTCACATCATCCTCTTGGTCCGAGCCTGTTTGGGTCAGCGTTTCAGCCCACGTAAGGCTTCCTGGAGTCAGGTAAAAGCCAAATGATTCTACTTGTTGTCAAAACAACCTTACATTTGTTCAAATGGAAAAAATACAGCCTCTACAGAAAAGATCGTGCAGTATTTGCCATCATTTGGGTTCTAGAAATCAAAGCAAAGTGAGGCTACCCTGTGTTTTCCTGTCAAAATCTGTTATCTTTTGCTGCACATTCTACTGGCACTCAGTGTTGTGGGCTGAATAACACAGGTGGAGGAACCTGACGTCAGATTGACAGTCATAAATAATGGAACCAAGCAGGGACCTGCAACGCTCACACTGCCCAGGGACAGCCAGCCACCCAAGAGTGATGAGAGGAGCCCAGGAGCCCAAGGACACTCATCTAATGGTCCACCGTAACCAGTGCTGCTGTCGCATATCTCAATCAAACCGCACAGCCACCACACACCCACACAGAGAGACAGACAGACTGGGGAAAGATATCCTGTTGTGTACATTTCACATTTTCGCAGAGATGAAGATCAAACACTAAAACTCCCCTTACATATAGGTTTAACATCCCTTGGCCTCACAGCTGAAGATGATAACATTGCCAATCAAAGAGGAGAAAATCATGATTAAAGGCATAGCAGAGTAGACACTGGTCAGTCCTTGAGAGGGAATCCTGCTCCGTGATCATTAAAAGGTCCGTGCGGTGAGTCCAGATGGAGCTGTCACAGTGAAGCATGCCTACACATGTCCTCGGTGTCTGTGGGATCCATTGCTCTGGGCTAAATCGAGGAGGGAAGGAAAACCAACATAACCTTGTGTCAAAGGATTTGCTCATATTGAAAGATGGATGACTTATTGCAAGAAACTGTGTCCTTGAGGAGCCTTAGACAAATGTAGAAATCCTTATCTGCACAGCCTGAGTCAAGTGGCAGCCTTTATCACTGGAACATCTCTGTAGCTGTTAGTTAAAATTGGCTGTACAGTGATAGCTTCCAAAGCCAGACAAGTTGAGCACAGTGTGAGGCTCGTCTGGCTTGCAAATTGTGGTCAAACAAGTAACTGCTGTATCACATTTTCTGAAGCTCATGTCTGTAATCTAATACATCCATAACGCATACAGTACATACTGTAAATGTAGAAGTTGCTGTAAGACTTAATAATGTATCATGATGTCCACTATCAGCAGCTGTAAAGCATTACACGTGACTTAATCACTAGAAAGTCAGGTTACAATTGCTTACTTGGTATGAAAGGCTTTAAGGTGTTATGAACAAGTAGAGGTGTCACAGTTTCAGTTGTTGAAATCAAAGTCAGGGAAGCCAGTATTCTACTGTTAAGGAATTTTCCATTCTCTAGTGGTTATGCTAAGGCCTTCGAACCATACCCTTAAGGTTTTAACCTTTGACAGACATACTGTCTCTCCTCTAGGACAGTAGATGCAGCTGTCTTCTCCTTTCGGATAAACAAGTGAACAACCTGATAGTGTCGCTATGGTAGTTGACGTCGAAGAGGTGTTTGTCTTGTCTCTCTGACCGGAGAAGACGTAAACTGTAATCTGTTTTGGTTAACACTGACCCTGAGCTGTAGAGCCAGAGGTGCTGAACAGTAGTCTCAGACTTTGTGTGTTCATAATTCCTGTGTTTGCATATTCAGACCAATAAGCTAACTCAATGTGTTGGGCTGAC
>JAJHUR010124493.1:0-29459 GCA_027495735.1 Lutjanus campechanus | reverse complement strand
GGCCAGGCAGCCTAAGATGCCTGAAACACAAGACAATAGTCCTGATGGTGACACTACAGCAAGCCTAAATTTCAAAACTTTGAAAATTCACAGCAAATCAACTGTATGTGCTACAGATTTGGAACTTTCACTTTGAAATGTGCTTTTCCATGGCATGGATGGCTGCTGTCTGGCACCCTGATCCTTGGCTTAGTCAAAATGTAAAGCCACACATCAACTGTCACTTGCCAGTTAGCTCAGCGAGATAAAAGATGGATCTCAGTCTCAGAGGTTGTGAGTTCCAATCTCAGCTAATGTGAAAGTTCTATGTACAGGCATCATCCTATGTGGGTTAGAGACTACTAAAGTTGACTAATCATTGCAGCTGTAAAATTCCTATAATGAGCTAGAAGAAATTTTAAACATATATACCACAGAGTTGACTCTTGCTAATTAGCTCGGTGAGATACAGCAGAGCCTCTTGAGCCAGAAATTGTGATTCAAGCCTCAACTGATGTAAAATGCACATTAGAATGCCACCTTTTTTTCGTCTTCCTACACTCTGCTTGTTGATCAGAACTGCCTAATTTTGCCTAAAATCGCCCGGCCCCGACCATTGCTGCGCAGCAGCTATAATTTTAAATTTGTTATGAAGAAGCCTATTAAATACGTATGTAACTTAGTCTTAATGATTGAAAAGGGTTAATATACATGTAAGGATAAATGTTGGAAACCACTGATCTGCATCATATTAATCTTCCACCATTCGAGTATCAGATTTTCATTGTAACATTTATCTACTGTCGGAAGCATAACAGAAATACAGAAATCCATATCATGTCCCCACTTTGTAGAGAATGATCATTAGCAAAATTACCAACACCATAAAAGTGTTAAAATAAAACCACTTGAAGATAGTGGGAAGATGAAGCGGTTGTATGAAGGAGAGTTCTTACGTCTTGCCAAACCACTTGGCTCTTCAAGTAAGTGCTTTGTGTTAATCATCAAGGTGAGACAGTGTTATAGGTCTATGCCTAAAAACAAGCACTGGGCAGTCACACTGATATTTACGTAAACAAAGTCAAACTTGGAAAGTAAGACCTCCACATTGTGGATGTTCAATCATGAAGTGACAAGAAAATCAGGACCTCCAGGGATTCCCCTCTGTTTTGACACCTAAGATATAATTTCAAAACTTTGCAAATGCTTTTTTTAAAATATGAAACTGGTGATCATGCCAGAAAAGAAAGAGAGAAAAGGGAGAGAACCTGAAAATGTGTACAATGTAGTCTGTGTGTGTGTGTGTGTGTGTGTGTGTGTGTGTGTGTGTGTGTATTTATTTGTGTGCATGTGTGAGCACTTGTGTGCAGTGATCTACACTCAAGGGATTCCCCATCACTCATGTGTGCTGACAGGGAATTTCTGCACCACATCTCACACCATGTATCATGTGTGTAACACATACTCATCGAGCAAGATTCATTGACTGTGTGAAACAGGTAAGATTGTTTCCATCAGTATCTGTTCCTGCAGTGGAGATTAAATCATTTTATATGATGTTACAATGAAACACCAGAGAGACTGTGCCGTACATAGACTCACAATAATAGTGAATAGAGGGTGGACAAGGCCAGGCAAACCTTATTTATAGCACGTTTTACATACAGACGAAAACTCAATATACTTTTATGATAATTTAAACAGAAACAGATAAAGAGCCATTTTCAACCATTCTGTCACAACAAGCACACAGGAAAGTGTGACTATTCAATGACTAAGATACAATACTCGTCATTGAAAGGCAACATAAAATGAAAAGTTTTGATTCAGCTTTTAAAAGAAGTGAGAGAGTGACTACGTCTCAAGGAAGGCTGCTCCAGCAACAAGGGGCATAAAAAATAAAAGCAGCAAAAATATCTGTTCATACTACGTAGACCTGCAGCAATTAGTCAATTAATCAATTAGCAGTCAACTACTAAATTAATCTCCAACTATTCTGATTAGTGATGAGCACAATTAGTCGACTACACGATTAAACGTCACCACCCTTGCTAGTCGGCACCAAAAATACTAGTCAGCAAAACTAATTATCAATATTTTATTCATGCACAATGCTGGTTAACTGTTGCCTCTAAGGTGTTATGCAGCCGCCTGCCACCAGTTGTGGCTGCAGCATGTATGTTCCAGCGGCCCAGGCAACCACAGATGTTTTTATCAGCAAAATTGGACAGATGTCAGCTAATAAAGCCAGTGCAGTTTAGCAGTGTTTTAATCTAGAAAACAGAAATAACATTGAATGTAGACTGTGACAGAATAATATAATATACAATCACTGAATTGGAGCAATGTGTAACCAAATTCAGCACAGACACGGACATTAACCTGCAAGCAGAGCAGCTGCTGCTGCTAGGTCTGCTAACGTTAGCCACCCTGGGTGTCAGGCTGGCAGTTAACATCAGTGCCAGGTCGTTTATCCACAGACACTGTAATCCTCCTTGGTCTGAAGAGGTGAAGAATTTTGTGAGTTGTTATGTTTTGTAGGTTAATGTGCAATGTTTGTTTGCACAGCGCAAAGTGGCACGCATATCAACTGCATTTAAAATACAATTTGGTGACTGTGGACTGTGATTAATAGCTTCTGAAAGTAATTGTTAGTTGCGACCCCACTACTATGTGACCTGAGAGGTCTGGGTTATTACCCTATTAACATGTCACACTCATGTCAATTTTAGCGCATATTGGGAGCTTGGGCTGGGTAGTATGGCTCAAAATTTATATCACAGTATAATTTGAAGCATGGATGGTAACGGTATATATTGCAGAATATGTCTTTTTCTTAAAATTTTAATATAATTGCTTCTGAATGGGTAAACCACTGGAATGGCAACTCAATGGCAGCTACTACTGTATAAATGTATTACTAGGACATAGTTCACAGACATTACAGACATTACATTTAATGTGCAAAGCTGGAATAATAGAAAAAAATACAAAACCTTGTAACTGCTGTCATCTGACATAATTTGCAGATCAACATTTTCTGCCCATCGTCTGACTTTTTAAACTTGAAGTATGTGCATGTAATGGGAGATAAACCAGTCTTTTTACCAACTCCTCCTCCTCTTTGTTGTATCCACTGTAATGAATTGTTACATACAAGCTAAAACTAAAACTGTATGTAGTCTAACTGTTTAGCTTAGCTGGCCACGTAAAAATCTGGCAAAGCTCCACAGTTGCCAGCTTTTTAAACATTTTGTTGTAACCTATTATCACACTGCAGCACTCTCTCAGTCTCAGGGAAGCTTCTCCATGTACACACACACACGGTGGATAACCAGCAGAGACTGTGTTGGAGACAGTGAACTGAATAACTTGAAAAAGAAAGAAAGCTAAAGACATATTTTAATATCTACTGTCCCCATGTTTTATACAAGCACAGCGTGCTAGTTTGAGTGAGCAGCGCTTCGTTTCCAAACAAAGCAGCATGAGCTCTCAGTTTCTAAACAATTAGCTGGCGCAGGCCGATGACGATGATTCCTGGGACAAATTTGGGACAACTTTCTTTTAGTCAAGCAAAGGGAGGGCTCTACTGGTCAGTGCGGTCATAATTGATACCATAGGGCAAATTAATTTCAGTGTACTTTTTATAGGCCTACTCCTACTGGAGGCCAGTGCAATGATTTCCGGACACATGTAGCTTTATTTTCTTAGTTCATGTTCAAACATAGTCTTCAGAAGAAGACCAGATGAAAAAAGCATTACAGTGGTCTATTCTACAGGTTAAAATCCTGTCCAGGTCTGGCTTATCTTGTAACACTGTTGGTGTGTGTAAATGCTTGACACACTGAAATGGGAGACTGCAGTCACTGGCCACAGATGGCTGCATCTTTGCTGCATTGCTGCACTGAAGCCACTAAAACACATAACTGTTCATTTATGGATTTGAATTTATGCAACTACTTATCCAGTATTTGCATACAATTCCCTACAAGTATTGCTGTTATTGCTATTCTCTATCAGCACAGTGTTTCCCTACACTTATTGCAGTGTTTAAACAGTAACAAATACTGCAGTAAAGTTCATAGTCTGTGTGTGTGTGTGTGTGTGAGGGTGTGTGTGTGTGTGTGTGTGTGTGTGTGTGTGTCAGGTCACCACTGTTCTTTACTTGTTAATATGATGGCAATCTCTCATATCCCACTCTTTGTCCTCTGTTCTCTCACCTTTCCTCTCTAAATACGGCTTTAGGGAGACAACAGTGTATTACCTTTTCTCACAAAAGATATTGCACCCGAGAAGATACACACACACACAAACTGGCGAAGACTGAAGCTCCACTCTTATATATTACAATCTGTGAGGACACACACGCACACACAGAAAAGACAAGAAAAGTGCTGATACAAGGAAGCATAAACTTTGCCTGCGTCAGTGTATCAGCTTAGTGCGCTGAGGTGGAGATATATGGTGACACTAAAACTTAGCGTACATGGTGGGATAAAACTAATGACAGGACCAAGGGAGAGAAGAAGAAACAAAGAAAGATTAAATGATAGAGAGAATGGAAAGAAGTGAGAAAGAAAGAATATGTGCAAGGTGAAACGGTGAAACAGCAGGGTGAAAACAGCAGTACGATAAAAAAAAAAAAAGGAAGCTTAGAGAAAATTGGTTTAGTGCCAAAGTGGGAAATGACAGTGGGAAGGAAAAGGAGGGGTAAATGTTTATCTGTTGAAGGTGCAGGATTGGATATTATATTGCCCCCTCTTGAGACGTGGTTTGAAAGGTCTCTATGCAATCCACAGTAGGTGACACTCTGCTGCTGATTCCACCACTGCATGAGCACTGCAGCACCTCTTAAAGCAATACAGTATTTCACTTTGGTCAAACATTTTCTCCTCTCTTGGCAAACACACGGTATCTTTGGTGGAAACTCATGAGCAATTGACTTTTAGGTGCTCTGGTTCACTGCCATCAGCTGTGAACAGGCTTTTGTTTCTGAGCTGTAATCAATAAATGCAATGAGAAAATAGTGCCTTGCCTTGACAAATATAAAACTGTGCACAGATAATATCTGGGAGTATGGTGCTACAGTTTGTTTTTGTGTGGAAGTGTAACTTTAGCACTTAGAAATGACTACAAACACTCACTGCTGCTCAATCTACTGTTGACAAGTCTCACACACAAAGAAACACAGTAGCATCCTCATGCTTTCATGACCATTGTCAAAGTGACAGCAGACCCACGGCTCCCCCTAGTGTTAACACCACCACCCAGCACTATTAAACAAATTACAGGACACTATCTCTTTTGATCTCTCCCTGCATCTCCCAAGATGCTCGTTTATATATGTATCTCCCTCTGCATCTCACTCACCCACCCACGTGCCATATTACTGTTAAACATGTTTTAAAAATGACTTCCCTCTTGGTGTTCTTCACACGCCCACACTATTACCACTTGTGTGCCCTGCATCATCCTTACAAATTAGGTATTTAACTGCTGCTCTTATCTTGGAAGATCTAGAGTACAGAAAATGGTTCAGGCTCATATCCCATCCTCGTTCCAAACACTCACTCAAACCTATTAGTGAGTCCTTGTGGGGATTTCTAATTGAGTTACATGACTGTGTGCTCAGACCTCACAGACTATCATTAGGAGTTGTGGTACTTTGGCTCTGGTCTGGTTTGCCAAGAGCAACTGAGTCACCTTGAACATCAGTTAATAGATTTAAAGTAAAAGGATAAGTGTGTGTTTGTGTGCCAAAGTTAAAGGAATAATTCGGATTTCTTGAAGTGGGGTTGTACGAGATACCTATCTCTATCCATAGTCAGTGTATTACCTACAAAAGAAGGTGGACAGCACATCCCCAGTTTGAAGAAGTGTGTAGGAAGCTAAGCAATGTACTGTTGTGGACAGGGTTGACAGCAAAAGGTATTTTAGCCAAGTAAAAAAGGCCCACTGAAAAGAAAAAGAAAACAATATCAGTTCGAGTGTACACTATAATTAGAATATTTTCACCTCTTTACCTTGCAATCAGACAGCCTTTTCCAACAGGAAACTACCATTACATATGCTAAATGTTGCTCCCTCCACACCGACTACACTTCATTGGCAAAATCAATCATTTGACCTGGTAGAACACCTGAGTTGCTGGCCTACCACTGCCTGTATCGGTTAGTTGTATAATTGTGTGTCTTCGCTCTTCCAAACGTTGGTTCAGATTCGCCAAAGTCATGCAACAACACAAACTAACTAATAGATCGAAGCAACGCTAAACCAGCAACTCTTATGTTCTGTGAGGTAAAATTACTGGTTTTGCCACAGAGGTCTGGTTGCTTTGGAGAAAGCGATATTTGGTTTATATAACAGCAGTTTCCTGTCAGAACAGGCTGTCTGACAACAAAGTAAAATGGTGAAACTATTCTAAATTTATTGTTCACTTTAACCTATATCATTTTTTTAGGTATACATTTTTTTAAGTGGCTAAATACCTTTTTTGCTGACCCTATCCACAGTGGCACATTGCTTAGGACTCCATCTTCTCCTTCTACAAACTGGGGGTGTATCACCAGCCCCCTATTACAGGTAAAACACCAACTGTGGATAAGTACCTCTTACACCACTTCAAATGATCTGAACTATCCCTTTAACTTTGTGGCACACAAACACACACTCATCATTTTGCTTGAAAGTTAAGTTGGCACAGCTCCTTTTATTTTTATGTGAATCAGAGTGGGAGAGTAAGATGAAGCTTCACTGGTGCGTTATCCTCAAGCGACCTCATTGAGACCCAAGGAGAGCACTGCCTCTTAAATAACCACTTATCAGCCCTCATCAATAATGGACAAATACCAAGAGAGGGGATGAGCAAGGCAGCGAAACTTAAAGACAAGAGCAGAGAGAGAGGGAGACAGGGAGAAACAAAGGCAGAAAGATGGATCATCTTAATAAAAGATGTGCTGTGTTAATTGTGAGACTAAATGAGAAGTTGAAACAATTGAAGGACCAGTGTGTAGGATTTTGTGGCATCTAGCAGTGAGCTTGCAGACTGCAAACACCTCGTCTCACCATCCCCTTCCAAGCATGTAGGAGAGCCTACGGAATCCCATGAAACTCACAATACGGGAAAGGACGAATCTACAGCCAGTGTTTCGCTTGTCCATTCTAGAGCTGTAACGATCAGTTGATTAAATTTAAAAATCTTCTTTAAAAATAAGCTGATAAGGTAATGAAAACCTTGATGATTCTTACACACCAGACCCTTAAAAGAGCAAATAAAGACAGAAGAAAAGAGGAAAAATATGAATCAACAGCATATCCCTCACCACCTTCTGACAATATCATGACATTTTTCTTTACTTGCCAATCCTCAAATCTCTGTCTTTCTCAGATCTAAGAAAGCAGAAACAGATGCAAGATGATTTTTCTCAAACTGAGAGCATTTTAGAGACTGGTCAGCTGAGCCCAGACACTGTTGAGCCTGTCCCAAATGATCAACTCCTGCCTGGCAGTCTACTACTAAATGAGCATGTCAATAGGACAAACTGATGCCCTATTGATTCATACAGTCGACTACTGCTGACACAAGTGAAGCCCCTGAGGTCTGCGCATGTGTGTTTGCAGAGACTCTGAGAGTTATAGCACTGTGTGTGACAGTGGAGTCCGGTTGATTTTCTATGCTGGAGAGTTGATTTATTAATGAGGGTCATGTTAAGAACATGCATTAGCTCAATCAATAGCTGACTAATGAACTGAGGATGTGTGTATGTCTACGTGTGTGAGTGCTGGGAGACCTGCCCTATATCTCACATTTTGGAGCCAGTCTCAAATTTGCTTAGTATGGAAACAGCATTGACGTTTGAAGTTTGTTTGTTTTCACCACAAATGCATTCATCATGTACAGTAAAACAGTTTCTGTCTGTGTTGGGTTCATGTGAAGGTTAAGGCTTCGGGTTAGACAAACGTCTCTTGGGGATAGGATAGAGTATGTCTCTAGGGAATTAACAAGTCAATTAAATGACCCTAAAGTGACATTGTGAGTACATGAGAGACGAGAGCAGGCAGCATGAAATGATCAATCAGTAAGATTGATAAAACACTAATTAAATAAAGCATTTCTGTCTGAACCTTCCAGCAGTTCATCCTTCTCCTTTCAAATGACCATGCAGATCTCAAATACTATTTTAACTGGTAGATTTCATGAATTAACGCAATTATATTTTAGCCCTTGGTTTTTATATTTTTACTTGACTAATTATTTATTTGACATTTTAAATTATAGTTCTAAAGATAATATCAAATCTTTTGATCATGATTCAAACATTTAATAGTGTTGCCACATTTGGAATAGTTATTATATTTAATATAGCCAGTAATTAATATTAGATTCATCTTTAATTTCAAAATACTGGCCATATGATAGACAACCCCATTTGATGTGTACACTCTGCTGCACACTTACCTAAAGCTATTGCAATACAAAAGTCCTGCAAGCAATCCTAACTTGAAAGTGTTTTACAAAGATGCTGTATGGTCATTTTGGAGGCTGCAGTTTGTGGTGTTGCTGAACTCTACTGTGACCAGATTTTGAAATAAAAACTGGGGAACAATTTCCAGTTTGGTGGTCAATATATCATTAATCCAACATTATAATCCATGAACTAAAAAGGGGGACAATTCTGGTTAAATGTATTTTGACCATAGTAACTATTGTACTGTCTTAAACTATGGTGCAGGCCGACTGATAAAACCGGGTAAGGTAACTTTATAATCTTATAATCTGTGTCAGAAAATCATAGGTTACAGTTCCCATTCCTCTTCAGTCTTTCACAGTAAATGGTAGACTATTAGATAGACTATTAGATAAAACACTTTGGTTGACAGATTCTCACTGCTTGCCTCATTTTTGTAAGTTATCTCAAAAACACTGTCTAATAAATAATAATAAATTGACAGGCTAATCATATCGGTACCGTTCCTCCTCTTTCTCCTTCACTCTTCTTCCAATCCTGTTTTCTTTAACACACAGTTATAAATGGTGGCATATACGGGGACACCTCCAGCCGGTGAAAGGCCACCAAAAATGTGGACTGTCCTTGGGCGTCTGGTCACCCTACTCTATTGCATTTTATTGACAGGTGTTTTAATTATTATGCCTTCCCCATATCAAGACTATTTTTACTTACTCAAGGCCCCTGTGAGTGTACATCCTCACAGGTGTTTTCAGTTATACTGCCTGATTAGACCTTTTCTCAATACTGCCTGGAGAAACATGCTTAACTGACAACTACCCGAATTTCCTCTTAATAGACCTTTTCACAGCAGCCATACTGACATGAAATAGTCAGGTAACCACAGGTGTTACCAAAGTGACTAATTAAGGTTCAGTTCTATTCAGGTCAAACAGAGTCAGGGTGCTGCTGTTGTGCATGTCAGCTCACTGTTAAGGCTCTGCTGCACTAAACAGAACAGGGCCTCCATTAGTATCATTGGTAACACCTGTGTTTACCCTACTATTTAATATAAATATGTCTGCTGTGAATAAGGTCTACAGCATGGGGCTGGTCAGAGTGACTGTTTTTCAGATTTGTAGTACATTTGCAAGGTGGTGGAATACAACTCACAAAACAATTAATCAGTGAACTACAGTATGACTTTTAAGCCACAGATTTACATATAAGAAAAATGTACATAATGTTTTGGCAAGGACAGAAAAAAACCACAAAATCACATTTAAAAGTTAAACTTGGGTTAAATCCAACTTTATAAAAGTGACGATAACTTCATGATTCAATTTTTAAGACAAAATTGGATTTAAGGCTTGTAGGTCTAATTCTAGATTATTGGATTTTTTTTTTTACTTCAATGACCAGCAGACACCCTGGCTTATTGTCATTTTTATGTAATTTCATAAATTCATATAATTTATGTATTTTAATGTATATTATTTAAAATCATCAGACTTCTCATTTCAGTTTATGTATGTACCAAGAGTGAAACACTTTCTTGATGTATGTGTATTTATGTTATGGGTATTCTGCGTAGACATGGTGCATTTATGTAGAAGTGTAAAAAAAAATAGAGTTCATCAACTTATTCCAGGGGACATGCATCAGTGGGTCGCCAGTTTATTTTCTAACTCGTAAGGGGTCCTTGACTGAGGAAAAAAATTTGACTTCTGCATTATACAGCACTGCTTAAAATCAAAAGATATATTAAATACTACAAACCAACAACCAGACTTTCAACACAGGCTGCAAACAATCACAAATTTCACACAATGAGTGTGAGTTGACTTTGACTACTAAACATGCAAACAAGGCACAGTAGATATTAGCCCATATGTAATCAAATTAACCTTCATAACATCAACAGCTGGCACCACAGCAATAAATAAATCACATGGCCACGGCGGGACATTTAACCAGCGGTAAAACCACAGATAAAGTAAAGACAGAGCCACAGACATAGTACAGTTTATGAGACAGAGATAAGCTAGTGTAGAGAGTGTATTTTACTCACGCTATTTGAAGAGACTATCCTCAATTTCTTTGTGGAGCCAAACTGGTCAGTCCATGTCATAAACCTTCCCAGTGTACTTGATACTGGGATCTCTTCTCAGGAAGACTCTCCATCGTTCAACGCTGCTAGCTAGCAAGCCTCACAAAACTAGCTAAAGTAGCTAACTGATAATAGCAATACTGGAAAACTAGCCAACTTACTCACCCGGTTGTTTAACTTGAATGAGGTTTGCAACTTCGCATAATTTGAATGCGGCAACCTAAATTGATCAGTTTTCTTCCCCAGAGCCTTTTACTTTTAAAGTGTGGTAAAGGTGACAACTTAATAGTCGATATTTTGCGAGCTTCAGCTAGCAACTTTTTCCCAGAAGGCGTCGAAGCCCAGGGTTGCCAGGTCTGTGAGACAGAACCATCAGTGATGGAAAGAGTACTGAAAATCTGTACTCAAGTAAAATTACTGTCACATTACTGAAATATTACTCAGTTGCAAGTTAAACTACTGGTGTTTAAAAAAAAAAAAAACTACTTAAGTAAAAGTAGAGAGTTTCTTTTAAAAAAAATACTCGGAGAATAAACCTTTTTCACTACAGCCATAGTGTAAACAGGTGTTACCAATGATACTAATTAGATACTGTTACATGCAGATCAGACAGAGTCAGGGTGCTGCTATTGTGCATGTTCACATTTCATAACAATATGGCTGCTATGAAAAAGGTCTCTTAGTTACTTTTTTAATTGTTTATGTTTAATGCCTTATTAATAGCAGGCATTCAATGGAAAGGAGGTTCTGTTTTTCCAAAATTTCAGTCTCAATTACTCACATCTGCTCTGTTCTGCTCAGTGGTCATAGTCACGTGTGCAAACCTGTGCCTAATGCAGCAGGGTTTTTTTTGTTTTGTTTTGTTTTGTTTTTGTTTTTGTTTGTTTTTTTGTTTGTTTTCTTTGTTCTTTCCACGCATATGTCATGGCTTTCATTGGCCCATTCAGCCTTATTTGCCACAAAAATAAGATAAGATAAGATGAACTTTATTGATCCCACACCGGGGAAATTCACTTGTTACAGCAGCTCAAGTAGTACAGATAGAAAAATAACAATAAAGTACTTATAAAATTAAGATAAAAATAGAAAGTATACATATACCTATCAGAATAGAAAGTATACATATACCTATCAGATAAATACAGATGAAACCCAAAAGTGTTGATTCAAATAATCGGTCTACTCAATAGTGAATTATGATTGTAAAAGAATATGAGTAGAATATGCATACTGAAGTAATAATAAAATTACGGACTTGAAAAAATTATTTAATTACAGTCATTTGAGAAGTTGTAATTAGCACCCCTGCAGATCATATACACTGGTTTTAAAGTCCAACAGACTTGTTATCATTTTCAAATGTATTGTAACACTATAAATGCTTACTGCGCCAGCATTAAAAACATTTCCCCCTTAACACTTCTTTACCTATAAAATGCCCTTGTTATTACAGACAGTATATCATAAGTTTAAAAAAAGCTCTGTGAACACGTAGACCCATTCACTGGTGCACAAACCAATCTGTTGCTTTGTCTTTTCGTTGTCTCGACTTTTTCCTTCTCTCTTCCTCCCTGCCTGAGCATGGAAGGTATGTGGGTGTGCTTGTGACATGTCAGGTGTCCATATGTGTACAGGAGTCAGGTTGCTGGATTTGGATATAAATAAATTATTTAAATTAAGATATGTATTTTGTTAGGTATTTTCATGTAATTTACAAGCTGCACCTGCAGCAGACAAACCTCAACCCGCGTCAACACTAAAAGTAGCACCATTCCACCAATGTCTCTGTGATATCGGGCTGCTATCATTATTCACCACACACACTGACTGACATTGGCTATTTAAATCCAGAGGGGCACTGTGTCACCACTGTGAAGGAGATGCCTGCCACCACAAGATGCGAGGAACTGATTAAAGTTATAATATGTAACATTTCCACATTAAGATGTCTTAAAACGGTTGTGTACTTGCATAATTTGAAATGTTTTCAACAATGTTCAAGCATAGAAAAATCCATAATTTGTTCAAGTTAACCATGCATTTCCCTCTAGCTGTTGCTGGCTAGTTGCTTGTTGCTATGACTTCCAGATACTTTAGACACATTTAAAGAGGGAGGAAGGAAGTCGGCGAATGTGACTTAACATAACGTGAATAAAACAACTATAATCAAACTGCATCTTTTGTTATTGTTTTAATAAGAGATACCCATGGCTGCAAATATTGCATATTGCGCGTTTAATTTTTTAATTTGGGAACCAGGGGTTTCAGGGTAGTTGTCACAAGGGCACTGACCAATCTTGGACTCAGCTCAAAATCAGCCTACAGAAATACTTAAAAACCCCTGTAGTCTAAAGCTGTAACTGTGAAATTTAATTGAATACACACTGTACTATAAAACCCCTGGTTAAAGGGCTTTCCTCGTCTTTTAATTACAAAGAGAGGTGCTCTCTTTCTCTCTGTCCAAAGTAATTTATTACATGGCTGGTTCTAAGCCAAAGGTGTCACAGGATCTTGGTCGGTCTAATACCTTGTGTGTAAAGCCTGTCACAGTTTAACACACCCTCACAGGGCTTTTACTTTAATGGCTTTAAAGCATTCATAATAAA
Source organism: Lutjanus campechanus (assembly GCA_027495735.1). Lineage (NCBI taxonomy): Eukaryota > Metazoa > Chordata > Actinopteri > Lutjaniformes > Lutjanidae > Lutjanus > Lutjanus campechanus. The sequence continues at coordinate 16,317 of JAJHUR010124493.1, read as the reverse complement.
AAAGGCTTTAAAACAGGTACTTATACCACTATATTTAAATACAGGTGGAAATTAGCTACAAAGGAGCTTTACAAATACATTAAATTCCTTTAATAAATTTGTACTCTAATGTACTGAACACAACATTTTGAATTAGAGCAGAGGTAACTGAGCAGATCTATACTTTATGGTCAAAGTGATGCAGCAAATTCAGTATGTATTGAAACTATAGAGAAATGTCTATCCTGATATAATCCATGAAACTAACAAACACACACACTTGATTTGTCCATTAAAACTGCAGTATAATGAGCTCCCTACCAAAAAAAACCCAAAATGGCTAGCAGTGCTAAATATACAATCGGACACATGCCACCACACACACACACAAAACACCACACATGCCCGCATGACCAATTAAGTATTTAGTGGGGATACCAGCTCCTATGTTAAATATTCACTCGTTTTCCAAGATGAATAAAGGATGAGCAATTGACGCATTTATCTGCATGGGTATGTGTATGTCTGTGTCTGACTGTGTGTGTGTCTGATTGCGTGTGTGTGTGAGATCCATGAATCACTGGTTGAGTGCACAATTTCGCTCACTGCTTCTCAAGTGTCGATCAGTTACGAACTACAGCTTCATTAGGCTCTGATTAAGAATACAGACTGACACACACTCTCTCACACACAAACTATTGCACACGCACAGAAAAATATAAATATAAAAGAGACAAATTACTCCCCATTTACTGTATTTGAGCATGAACACCACTTGCTTCCCTGGTTAAAAATATAGTGTTATCTAATGCTGTCTTTTCATGTTAAAATAGTCCTCCTTTAGTTGTGTTTAAGCTTTATTCCTCTCTCTTTTCACCCCCTCTATCTCCACTCACCCCACACCAACTCTTCACTCCGCTGGACTACATAATCAGCACAGTTGTGAGCCTGGACAGCTTCTCCTTACATAGGCAGATGCCTGCAGAGTCTAAACAGAAGTGAAGTGAACACGAGGCTCCAGTCCAGACAGGGCCGGCTTGTGACTGGCTCTGGTCAATAAACACTCACTGTTGCTCTCTTTCTTATTTGGGGCTCAAACGTGGTGCTGTTATATTTGTTCTGGGTTTCTTTTCCTGCCTTAATGTAATGTGGAGCTCAGAAACAGTCCCACAAAGTTTGGAAGATGAGAGAAGGTTTGAAATCACTCAGATGACAAGATATCTAAAGATATCCTTACATGGTTTGACACTGAATAACTAGACTGGATATGTATTGCAGATATCTGTACTTCAGTTCTCCCTTGTCAAAAAAGAACATTTCAGATATCCACAATGGCATTCCTCCACAGAAAAACAATGTCACTTTAGCCTTTCACGTATTTGGCTTTAATTTCAGAGATCCACAATTTCATTTTTGATATCCAGAATGAACACTATAGCTATCTGCGAAATAATCTATTCTTACCAGGAAAGACTTCCATTTCAGATATACAATCCAATTGATGTCAGATATCTAAAAGAAAAAAAATCCAGCTGATCTCAATAATACATTTTTATTACATTTATATTTTAAAATGAGCGAACATTTAAACAAATGTCCATGTTTGTTCACACTTACAAACACTGGGTTAAAAACGTATCCAGTATGGGGTCAATATAGCACTGACTTAATCCTGGGTTAACTTGACCCAGTGTTGGTGGTGTTTTTTTTTTTTTTTTTTAACTGGGCCATAACATCCCCTCTGCTGGATAAGTTTTCACCCACTGGTCCTGGGTCAAGTTAACCCAGAACTGCATCTGTCCTTTATTGACCCCTCTGTTCCCATCTGTGAAGCAAATGATTTTCACTGCAGTTTATAATAATATAATCTTCTTGTGACAAGAACAGCTAAGAAAATGTATCTAGTAATAGAAAGTGAAGAAATTAGTTGCTGATTATGCTGCAGATCAGCCTCCCTTGTAACAATATTAATTCAAAACTGTGAAACTGTAGAGGGGTAATTTCATACTCCAATTTTCACTCTGAGTTTTGCATTTTTGAACTTTTACATCTAATTTTCTTTCACATGCTTTTTTTTTAAACTCTCTGGGGGGGGAAAAGGATTAACAGACAAATCCAATAAATAATGCAAAAACAGACAAATAAGAAAAGCAAAGAACAAAATCAATAAAGAATATAGTGAGTGACAGAGAAGTAGAGAGACAACTGTGGGGACGCTGTAACTCTGTCACCTTCACACCATGCTCCATAAGCAGGCAGAGATCATTTAATCAGATGGACTGACAAACATCCAGACTGTCTGCACACACACACGCGCGCACGCACACACACACACATACACACACACACACACACTGGTACATCCATGTGCACATGGCATATGCTTCATAATGTGACCCTCTGCCCCCTGGAGGTCTAAATGCCCCCTCACTGTCACTCTTTTACCCAGCATCCCCTGCTTTGTACCTATAATATCATGGGCTTTTTGATTAATCTATTTCCCCACTAGTCTGATTAAAAGTGATGTCCGCTTTAATTCAGTGTGTGTAATCAAAGATCAGCAGAGTGCATTTGCCTCTGTGGCATTTAGGTTAAAAGGGGATGTACTAGATTTATGCTTTTGTTTTTTTGTTTTTTTACAGGAAAGTTGATTGAATGAACACATTTTTTTTTAGCTTAATATTCATTCAGTTACTCAAAGGAAAACATGGAAACTGCCTCACTGGGCTGAAGCAGCTAGAATTTGCTCAAACAAAACACCAGAAAACAACATTATTTCATCAAAGCAAGTTGTGTGCACTATAATATTGCACATGGAAATTTTTCTGCCAGAGAGCCTCTGAAACACATGGTTCATAGCCAATTTTAACCCAAACCATGACTGCTTTTCTAAATCTAACCAAGTAGTTTTGACTTAACCAACAACATAACCAGCTGGGACAGAAAACTGCTCTTCTGCCAGAAAGCCTGTTCTTTTCTGCCAGTATGGGCAGCAAAACATCCTGAAACGAACTTTTCCCATGTGCTATAATATCACAAGAAGTGTGGAAACTGTGAACGAGAAAGTACTGGCATAATGCAGCATTTTACAAATACTCACAAAAGCCAATTTAATCTTGATTTTTAAAAAAAAGAAACGTGACCATTGCGAGGACACTATGTAGCTTATGTAATTTCCTGTAAACTGTGCATAGTTGATTTGTGGCAGTTTAAACCAAAGCAGGAAGAAGACCTCCTCACATTGAAGTGATTCAAAAATGGCAGATGGTGGAGGCATTGTGAATAACAACAAACTCCAACAGCTGTACCCTCTTTAATATAATGCAAGAAGACTAGACCGAGAACTCAAAGGAAGCAGAGATGAAGAATGATGAAGCCGAGGTAAACACCAGAGTGAACCTGAACCGGATGATCGTTCAGTGCTGAGGCGTTCAGGGCCGACATGTGCACTGGCTGCCTGTCAAAGTCAGTTTCTAAAGCTTTTCTTTAATCGGCTAATCTCTGCTTTTCGCACACGGTTCACTGACATTGTCACATAGCGACAGTATCTGGCCCAGATAATTAGCGTTAACATTCGCCACATTAGCTCTGAGGAAATGTTGCATGCATACAGTGTGTTCTGATTTTCACACAGTAAGTTGTAACCACGGTCCACATGGTCAAGACAACGATACAATGAACATGCACACACATACTGTAAGAAGCAGCAGTTGCTGTCTTACACACTCACACACTCACACACACACAGATGCTCCTTTACAACTGAAAACACAAACCCACGCCCCAAATACAGACTCACACACTCATGAATAATAAACTGGAGGGCATGTGAGGGCACACTGTGAAGCTGAGGCTCATATCTGCTCATAATTTGTCTCTTCTTCCTTCTCCCATCTGTGCTCTTTGTAGAATTTATAATGAATCAAAGGATTGCGAAAATTTAAAGTTATTTCATTTAAGCAGTAAAAAAGACAACATTTTTGTTTTCCTTTACAGTCTGAGGAACAGAAATGATATTAAGGTTATATCTGTGTTACAAGGGTAGAATTGTGGTTAAGTACCAGCAATGAAGCCCAAGGTTAAAGGTCAGCATAATATGGTTAAAAAAAAATTGAACATATAAATTTTGACATATATTGCGACTGAGGAAAAAAAATCCAGGGCTACTCTGCAGCACTACAGTATTCCTTTTTCTTTATTAAAAAAAATGCAGCTCCTGCAATCTTGATATTGCACTTGGCCATATTGCAATTTTGATTAATTATGCAGCCCCAATAGGTTTTTAAATTAAATCAATTTTAGGGATGGCAATTTGAGGTTCAGATTGTTGTTCGGACAGGGGCTCCCAGAATTATTAACATGGCAGAAAAGAAGAAGAAAAAGACATCTCTGCTACCTGATCTTCACAAACTTTCCTCCTATTTTAACTTTTTTGTTGAGAAATTCTGGACAGTTTTACCTTTTCAGATCCCTATAAAGTATTAAAAAGGCAAAAAAGCTGTCTTTGGTGTAGCTGTCATAACAGCCTGACGGGCCATCATACAGTAAGTAGACATTTCTTTGTTTAGAGGGGTCACAAGCCAAATAGGCTGGGTCAGGAAATGCTCTCACAGATTTTATCATGACACAACTCACCTCTCTCTACAGAGCCAGAAGGGTTTTAAAGGGAACCTTGTTGGAAGGGCACTGAGGGCACTTCACTGATTTGCATCTCTTCCTCTGGGGGTGTTCATATGCAAGGACATGTACAAGGCCGGGCCCATTCGCCCTCTTTGTCTGAGCTGCCCCTCGGAAGGAAAAAGAACATGATAATTGTTTTATTTTTGCTGTTATGGCTGCATAAATATGAGTATCCCATAATTAGACACAAAGACGTTTTTCAGGTCAGAGCAACGGCCCCTAATAATGTCTGTGCATATCCCTGTTCATATGTTAATAAAAGTATTTCATAGATACATTTAGTCAGAGTGACCATATTTCATTTCAAAAAGTATAGACACATGCCCTCTACCAATACCAACAATTTTTTTAAAAATTGGATGAATGAGTCGGATGCATTCAAACTGGAAAACTGACGTTGCACATTGTTATTTTTGTCCCTCTCTGTTGGGATAAAAGAAACACAAGGCAGGACAAAACTAACGGTTGCATAAATCAACCACAAAACAAGTAAGTACTTACAATAAAATTAATTAATGCCTCATTTAGTCCTTCAAGCAAATGATTGTTTCTCTAAAATAAATTTATCATGTTAAAGGAGTAATATGTAGCAATTGCACATCCAAAAATGAGTACTGCAAATAGTGAGTTGAAGCCATAGACTGTATATAAAGTAGGTTGAATCCTTATTTAATATCCGATATATCATTGAATCATGTTGTTTCCTCCCGCCCACTCCTCCAAAGACTCGAGGAAGTTCAGGCAGGCCGCAAGAACACTGCAGAAGTGCAAGACAATAACAAGCAACAACGAGTCCTCCACTGTGCATTTATCAGCTGTTTATAACTGTCAGTTGTCTGACAGCCTGTTATCCTGAAGCACGCTGCTCTGAAAATACACACTCCGGAGCTTGAGTTTAGTGAGTGTGTCTCGTTGTCTGCCAGACTCATATGACTCATAATCAGACAATTACTCATTCTGTAAATATTCAGCATTAATTTGAACTCTAATTAACATGAACTGGGGAAACAAAACCAGTTATTCCAGGCCCGCAATCAAAAAATTCAACAGAGGACAACACGGCTATAGTGTTGTCAGAGAAGTGAGTATTTCAACTTGGTATGTTTCCTGAACTTCTGAACACATCACAAACATTTTATAATTTATTACAGTAAATACTGTATATTACTGATTTCTCCTTTAAAGCGATATTCCATCCCAGAACAATAATCCACTCAATATGTACTCACCCCTATGCTGATGTGAGGATGGGTGAAGATCTTCAGTTCACAAAACAATCCTGGAGTTTCAGCAGAAAACAGAGTTGCAGCCAAATCCAGTACAATGGCAGTGAATGGAGACCACGGATAAAATGTAAAACAAAAAAAAGGAGGGGGGACAAACACAAAATGTCTCCATCCTGCTCGTGTGGTGTAATCCAAGTGTCCGTGAGCTGCGACATTAAAATTTAACCACAAAAGATGCCATTTACACCATGTTTTTAGCCGGAATGTCAACTGTAGCCTCCCAGGTAGCATGTAAACATGGCGTCGATGTATCGCGAGACTTCATATATCTCTTAATGGATGCACATGTGAAAATATCGCAATATCTCTTGTGCATCTGGCTCGAGTCTGAGAGGCTACAGTTGACATTTCGGCTAAAAACATGGTGTAAATGGCAGTTTTTGTGGTTTGTTTGTTTGTTTGTTTTGTGTTCTTTTTTTTAATACATTTTATAGCACCACTAAGCCTACTGATATTGACAACTGAGAATTTCCAGCAAACTTAAACATTCCTTTAAAACAGAAAAGATAACTTTTTTTGTTATTGTTTTTTTTTTAAGTAAAAAAAACAAAAAAAACAGTTCTTCTACTGTAAGTCTGGCAGAACAAATTGGATTGGGCTGTTTTTCAGCTTTGGACTCGTTGACGGCACAGAGCCTTGTTTGCTTGGACTTCATGACATGTTCTGTGCTCTGTGCTACAAGAGAAAAGGTCCATGTTGCAACAGCCCCCTCTGTGCTTTCGTCCCAGCTCTCCCCTACATTTCTCTATTAGTTCTAGGCTTGAGTAATCATTTTTCCTTAAACAAAAGAAAAAAAAAATAATAATAAAATAAATAAATAAATTCTCCTGTTTGTGTGAGTGTGAGTGTCCAGCACAGGTCTTGACCACTGATACACACTGACCTGGAAATGGAAGCAGGCAGCCAGCTGTTTTATTCAGATGCCATGGCAATGAAGACAAACTTTCAAACACACACACACAGGCCCATGTACACACGTATGCTGAGGTCCCAAGGCGAAATGCTAACAGCAAATGGCCATATGAGCTCCTACAGCCAGGGTGACTCTACAGGGATACAGAGTGCCATCACACTCCCCACCCCCCATGCATTGGTGGACAGAGGGGTGATGGAAAAGTCACGCTCTGTGCTGTCATCATTTCCTCTGTACCAACACAACAAGAGAACAAGTTTAGGCCATGATATTATTACACTGACTGCAGTATAGTCAAATATGTCTGCAGAATATAGCCACAGAATCAGTGATGAGAGAGCCGGGGGAATGAACGGGCTGTTCAAATGACCAAAATACAGTTCATGGAAATACTAAGCCTGCAGCTTTTCCAAATATAAAACACACATGGACACCTCATTTCTAACTGTGGAGTGTAACTTGGATATTGTATGATTCCCATTACGTATGGGAAAATTAAATGCTTGTTATTACTGTAACAGGTGTTATATAGACTGGGTTGCACCAACAAGGATTAATTCGATTAAATCATGGTTTAATTTTAAATTATGTTGCACCAAATGTTAAGGCTAGGGTAGGCTAACTAACTTCCTAGCTAGCTAGCTAGGAAGCATTATGACATTTAGTTAACTTTTTTTGCAATCTAGCACACAATACAATGTTTAGTTAGCTAGCTACCTAAGTAGCAAATAATTTAACAACATCTTATTACTTTTCAGCTAGCCAGCAAACAAAGCTATTTTGTGTTAACTTTTAAGCTAGCTGGCAAAAAATGCAGCATTTACTTAAATACATAGCAGCCCTAAGTTTTTCTCCTTAACACTTACAGTCCTGACAGTAGGTGATTAACAATTATTTATTTATTTTAATTTGATTCGGCAACCATCTCTATATTGATGAATTTAGTAAATTTAATTTAAAATCACTAAACTTTGATTTACTAAATTGAGATTAGCTTTTAATTGTGCAGCAGAGCTCTACTTAACTTTAAATTTGGCTTTACTCATTTAAACTTAGTTTTTTTTTTTCAACTCTGATTAGAACTTTTATTAGAATAAATTAATATTTGTTGGTGCAACTCAGTTATAATATTATTTTTGTGATGCTGTTAAGTGTCTAACAGTGTTTGTAGAGGGCAGCAGTGAATGTGTGAGTGTGAAGCAGGGGATGTCTGTAGGAGGGAGTTCATGTTCAGGCAACTCTTGCAAATAAATAACAGTAAAAAATTAAAAAAAACAAGCTACAACAAGCAACAAATTCTCTCTCAGAGAATTACATGCTTTATTCGAGATCATTCTACTCCTTTCCTCTCCACTGGAAACAACAACAACACAATGAAGGCAAAGCAGCTACATGCTGCTCTTTAGCCTGAGGGCTGAGCAGCGATCCACAATGTCCCAATCACTCTCATTCAAACCACTCAACAACACGATGCTTCAGCACAGATGACAAACTAGAAGGAAAACAACAAACACATGACAGCAGTGGGTCTCCAACACAGCCTGAGGACATCTCTGTCATGAAGTAGATTATCTTGTATCTTCTTGCACATGTATTAATTCTGGATATGACCCTGGTGCTTTCACTTCTATCTGTCTATCGAGCTTACTTGTTTTGAAACACACGTGCAGTTTAAAATGCTTTAAAAGGACTGTGAAATTAACATGAACACAGAAATGAGCTGCTCCTATTGTGTGCTGCAGGAATGAGTCTGAAAACCCTGAAATGAGTTCTAGTTCCCTTATCTCAAAGAAATTTTCATGTTTTGTTCTACCACATAAAAACATCAGTAAACACCACACTTGTGAATTTTGAAGCATATTTAAAAAGGTGGTAACAAGTGCTAACAAGCTAAAAGTGGCTAAATGAGACTACAGAGGTTGTTGGGGACATTGGAGGTAACATTGTTACATGGGGCATGGGAGTTACTTTTAAAAACTGTAATCAAACTATTCAAGTTGGAGTGCATATGTTAGGAATATGCGTGCATGTGTGCAGTATGTTGACACACATTTATTTGTGTGTTTGTTTGTGCACAGGTGCACATCAAATATGGTTTAATCCAGCATGTGACAGAACATGACAAATGTGACATCGCAAAATAAGTGCAAATTTGCTTCTATTTCTTAAGACTTCATTAGTCAAGAATCATCAAGTAATGGATGAAATCAGAGTTGCTGAACTAAGCACTCACACACAACACTCTGAGCTGAACCCACAGCTGCTGCAGAAGATCCACAACCCCAACACATGTGCAAAAGCTCCACCAACCGATCCACCAGAGGACCCGGTATGGTTTGGTTGATTGACATGGTCTTGCAACTGTGGATGTGATAGACGACTGTGGGTGCGTTCCAATCACCTAATATTTCCCTGCAAAGTGGACTGCATCAGATATTCAGCCATGTAAAGTATGATTCCAAACTGTAGGGAGTAAAAAATGGTCAGATCAAAGGGAACTGTGAACTCTGTAGGAAGGAAGTGAACGAGTCCATAACTTTGTTGGAAGTTTACAAGCAAACTGTGCCTAAAACAAACAATAGAGCTCATATAATCTCACAGATTTTTATACTTTATATGTTTTATTTTGTATTTTTTAAATTAATTAATTTATATTTATTTTAACATTTAAAATGATTTATTAAATTAATTAAACAACATGTAATTAATGATTTAACAATATATAATAATATCTCATTTCATTAAATAATTAACCTATTTATGTTTTTATATAACTTATAGAGATAATTATACGACATAATATAAGGATAAGGACGATAATATATATTATTAATAATAGTCCTTAAATAATCAGTGTTCTATTACATAATAATCTTCCAATCTGCAAAACATTCATATTTTTCAGGAGGATACTGTACATCTTGCAGATTAATCAGATCACATTTATTTACAAGTTACAGACATTTCAATAGGAAAAGTTTTGTAATGGGATCAGTTTTTGTTTTGTTTTGTGTCATTCAATATTTTATTTCAGTAATGTACAATTTCCACAGTTACATACAAAAAAGTATATGAGTTTTTTACGTTAACAGGCTAACGACCAGCGGGGTGATATCTGCATTGCTGACATTGCCGGGTGTCCAAATGGAGGAATTTGTCAAGGGAAGTTTCTTTAACTGATCATACTGAGCAGGGAGCTGGGAACACGGTTTATGCGCTCTGTGGAACAGAAAAAAGCTTATCACATGTGTTGTCGATGTTGTTGTGCATTTTATACTGAGTATTTTTATATTGTCATCTGTGCCATGGCTTTTTAGGTATTGTTATGCATACATGTTGAAGACCTGTTAAAAATGTTTTTTCATCTGACCCCTTATGGCCTCATTCCTTTTCAACACAAAGTGATGCATGTATTTGAACTTTTAAAAAAAAATCTCAAATGAAACCAGAATCATGTGAACCGAACATTCAGTAAACAAACATGACGTCATACAAAACGCAACTCCATTACCAACCCACGATCTACATAACCATAGCAACAAATCCCTCACCCACTACAACAAACAGAAACGACATCCTTCCTTCTTAGCTGTAATGATGTTAAGGTTTCCATGGCAACAAATTAGCCTGTAGACATGAGCCTTGGATCTATAGACGTCTCCAGGAACATCGTGCGGTTACCTGTAAGACATGCCCGTCTGGCTCTTGACCGTGTCGTGCAGCGACAGCGAGTGAAAGTTGAGAAACTCCTCCAGCTGTTTGAGCTCCACGACACTGTTGCTTTTGTTCACCGTCCACAACATCTGGGGAGCGTAGGGTCGCGGCACCGTCCCCCCAGACGTCTGCCTGTTGAGCCTCCCCTGGCTCGGGCCTTGGGCCTGTACCCCGCCCTGACCTCCTCCCTGACCTCTGGCTCCCTTCTGCTTTGGGTTTGGGATGTCCGGGCATGTCGCTTTGTACAGGTACATCTTCCCACTCTCTCCTTCTTCTTCCTCACTTTATCCTCTCTTTCAGCCTCTCCCGTCTTCTGTGAGTCTGTCCCACAAACATGTACGCTCAGAGTAATCCAGGTAGGCCCCCTCGCCCACTCAGAGGACTCTGTGTGTGAGTGTGTGATTAAAGCTCAAAGGGAAGTGAAGTACTCCTCTGGATGAAGCTCCACGTGAAGCACATTCCTCTTATTTAGAAATACAAAAGAAGAAATGCAGGAAAATCCGAGTTGGAAAAACATAATTTAAAAAGAGAAAAACAGTCCATTATTCTCTGTCTGCAGGCTGCACTTCCACACGAGAAAAACTGGCTGTTTTTTACATGTTCTCCTCCATGTGGGCTGTGCCACATATGTTCTCTGCACACACACACACACACACAGACATGCAGATAGAAAGAGAGAGAAACATACACACAGATAGTTCACTCTCTCCTCCCCTCCGCTCCTCTCCACTGCTCTGCTCTCTCACACAACACACACACACTCATGCTGTCACTTTGCCCCCTGCTCAGCCAGTCTACATTATAAGCTCAGTTTGGTTTTGCTCCCTATTAAATGGCATGGGAATCTGGGACATTTTTTCCCGCCCTCCCTCTTCGTCTCCCTCTCTCTCTCTCCCTCCTTTTACCCCCCTTTTCTCTCTGACTCCCTCTTATCCTTCCTCCCACTCTTACTTTCCCCATCATCCCTCCTTTGTCTCTCAGTATTCCCTGTCACAAGCCCTTTCACTTACTCCTGATGTCTTCTCCTGTCTCTCCTCCAGCATTTATGTCATTAGATACACACATTAAACTGTGTATGTGTGCTTGTTTTATGTTACTTTACTCACTTTTCCATCCCAAACCTCCCCTTTAAAATGCCATTTTAATCTATTTCACCTCTTTTGTCTTTCGTTTCTTAACCCTGCTCTCCCTCTTTCCTCCGTCTCTCTCTAAACGAAGTGTACTGGAGTTTTGCCTGCAACAAACACCTAAAATAAACACACTCATACACACACATTGCACACACAGCCAACAGCATGTTATGCACAATTGCACAAACAGTCCAAGGGCAGTGTTTTCATAATGAAGTGAACCACAAAATAAAGCAGGGAAGCCTCTTTCTCTGCTCTGTTTTCACTCTCTCTTGTTCTCACACACACACACACACACACGCACGCACACACACAGAATATGTAATCTCTCACCTCTGGCCTCCTCTTGGGAGTGTTCAATGACATCACGTCTGGTCCTCCAGTGAATTGTGGGAATCATGAGGAATGCCATTCTACCATATCGGGAAATTTGAGTTTAGACACACACTGTCACTCCTTCTACACACACACAGACACACACTAACATTAACACATATAAACACACAGATGTTGAACTTGGAACTCTATTCTTCCATTCATCTTTGGTATTCAGCAAATAATTTTGGCCAAAATATCCAAACATAGATGGGTCCAACATACACACAGACACACAAACAAAGCTCAAATGAACTATGAAAAAACCCACAATATTTGTCCATTACTGTCATCTAAACATGGGAAGTTTGACTCCTTCTACTGAATTGAGTCTATATGAATCATTCACCAAAAAGAGTCAGATTTTCAGGTGGAGTCACCACGTCCGTCACCCAGAGCCTCCACTGGTCCAAGTGCCCACAGAGCATATAGCTAACTTCCAGTTTAACCCTCTGCTAACTTGAATGGGATAAAATAAAGTTAAGTGAGCAGCTTTTCTGGACTTTCCAAATGTTATTGGACTGAAAGAATCAGATTCTGAGAGTGAAATGAGCCTTTTGACAGGAGTTACAATGGTTATTAATGGATGTTACACTGTAAAAAAAGAGGTAAGAAAACTCCAAGGCTACTGCCTTCACTAGATTTTTGAGCTTTGAATCACACCCAAACACTAGTTTTGAAATAAGCAAAGTTATGCTGACCTACAATCTTTTGTTGAGATAATTCACTTTTCTTCATTAGATAAACTTGAATCTTTGAGTTTTAGAAACTCAAAAAAATGCATTTTAAACAATTAATTTTATTTGGGTGCTTTAAAATGACATATTTGCAATAGAAAATTAACTTAATTATTAAAATTATTAACAAATTATTCACTTTCACTTCACTTTATTTTAAAACTCAAAGACAAAGAAAAGTAAATTATCTCAACAAAACATTATTGGCTAGTAAAACTCTTCAAAACTAAAGAGTTTGAGTTGGGCTCAAAACTCAAAAATCTACTGAATCTATTGCATTTTCTCAGCTTTTTCGTGTACTAACTATGGCACAGAACATTTGGCAGTGAGTGAGTGATTTGTGTAGCCAGAAGCAGGCCTGGGAGAGCAGTACTGAGCCTAAACACAAATCTGTAATATTGCTTGTTATTGTCATTTTACAATGTTCCTGGTGCCTGCCTGAGCTTCCTTGCTACATATTGTTCCTTTAAGATAAGAGTGTGATTGACATGTAGTCTTGGCTCATCTTCACAGTCTGCACTAGCTGGAAGCAGGCGAGGGCAGAGTCAGCAAACAAAGAGGACTTGCTTGTCACTCCCAGTTCATGAACAATTGATTTATGATTCAAAAATTACTACTGTAATCTGCCCACACATTAAAGTAACAACATTAATTCACTTAATAATGTCTGTAACTAGCTGTGAAAGTACTGTTGATGCTGTCGTTTGTACTTTTACCATTATTGCTTTTATGTTTAACATCAACCTGCCAATGGGACTGGGGATGGAAATTAGCCATTTGGCTATAATCCCACATATTTACATGTAAATGTTCATCAATATGTACTGTTCCCATTTTAAAAAATAAATAAATCTGAAATCTGAAATCTGAAATGCTCTTTATCTCAACATAAACCCTTCCTCTAAGTTTAACTTTTGCTCTAAGTTTAACTTTTGTTTGTCAGGATCAAGTTTCTTTCTTCTCTCCTGCAGGTATCAGGTACCAACTGCTGGGTTGTCCTTTGTTTCTTACGTAAACTTGGGTCCAAGGCCAAAACTGTGTATAGTCCTGGTTTTAGTGAGTCCCAGCCTGACAAGAGTGCTATTGCAATTTTTTGGTTGTTGTTGTTTTATTGTTTTTGTTTGACATTTTCTTAATCCTGGACCAAAGTTGTATTTTTCTTTCCAAATTTGCAGTGTTGTAAAAAGTACTCAAGCATAAAATTAAAAGACTATAGTCAAAGTGACAGTCACCAATACAAATGGTACTTGAGTAAAAGTACTAAAGCATCAAATGTGATATTCTGATATTAAGTATCGAAATTACAAATAAATTGTACAAGGAAATGAACATTTGTTATCTGAAATATAAGTACATGTAGTGACTAAAGCTTCTGCATATAAGATGTAGTGGAGTGTAACTATAAAGTAGCATGAAACAGAAATACTCAAGTAAAGTACAAGTGCTGTGAATCTGTACTAAAGTACAGTACTTGAGTACACGTACTTAGTTCCATTCCACCCCTGCATGTGTAAAGATCATATGATAAAAGAAAAAAACACTCAAACAAAGTTGACTGTATTTCTCCACCTGTGTCAGAAATTGATTCTGTCCATGCAAAAACAACCGTGTACTCTGTGCACCCGCACCCAAACACGTAGAATTAGTTTGGGAGGTTGTCAGAGGGACAGCTGTGTCCATTGTCCGGCAGGATGGGTGGAAAAACTGATCCTGCCTGGCAGCAGGAATGTCAGCTGAGCTTATGCAACACCAGTGTGTGTGTGTGTGTACGATGTATTTATAGAAACACATCCATACACATTGAGCCTATACATGCACACACGTTCAATACATATACAGTAACAATTAATGCTCTGTTTTGCAATAAAATTCACCATTAAGTTGTCAGTTGTGTCAGTTTTCTCTCTTACACTTTGATTTTGTTTTTGTCTGTGTTTTATTTTTCTCACTTTTATTTTGCCCTCTGTTGTTGAGAACAGTCACATTCTCCTCTGAGCCGCTCAGCATGTGGGCAGGTGAGTCACTGACGAGAATACCAAAAAAAGAGGGAGAGAATAGAGGGAGGAGCACAAAGCAGGGACAGGACAGTTTAGGGGGGGACAGTTAGGGGTTATTGCAGTGACTATAGCAATCTTTCCTTATGAGGCCTTTGTTTTTACACTTTTCTCACTGTTAACTCTCATTATTTCATCTATTTTTCATTCTCAGTTTTTTCCCATCAGCTTCATGCTCCATGAGACTAATTAGCCATCTTTTTCTGTCTCTTTCGTTTTGCTCCCACCACCCCCACACACAGTCCTTCCAGTGAGTGAATCCCTATATAATGATTGCATATGTCTGATAATTATCCAGTGTGCACTGCTTGACAGAAACAGAACAAGTAGAGCAACATGGCAAAACTGTATATCTTTTTAGTGGATGATTTTAAAAAAAAGAAAAAAGGTTACATAGTCCACATTGTAACCTCTCACCACTGATCAAACAATATTTGGATATTGTCTACTTGAAAGAGAAAGCTCTTTCTGTACCATCTGACTCTATGGCAGCAATAATTATGCCAGTGATCAGTCTCCAGCCCTCAGGGACTGTCCTGCTCCTGTTTAACACCAGTGCGTTGGCCTACATTCTCTACTAAATCCCATTGTTATTATCATTGAACATCTAAACCAGCTTAATGCTGGAGGATGAGAGCAAAGTGGGGATGATAACATTAAATTACATTGACTTTATAGAATATATGGACAATAGACAATTTCAGCTGCCCTTAGGCTCCTCTTTTTATCTTATTGTTCTGTTAATAATCTGAAAGGTTTTAAAAGATGAAGGAGAGAGCACTACTCAACTGCATTTGTGGTTTGGTTACATCAGAAACAGTGTTGCTTAATATTTTGAGAATTGGTAACACTTTATTTAAAGGGGTGTGCAAAACACATGTCATGAAACCTGCCATAACATGTCTTCATAAATGTTTATGACTGCTGTCACTGAGTGTCATTCGGTAATTTCTAATGCAAAGCTGACACTGGAGATGTCTTTGTTATGACAACTTGACATCGATCAGGCTGTTGGGATTCGTCTCTGTGTAGCTTAGATCACTGATGTATGTTATTGGTGTAGCAGGAAACTATACACAGTATAGTAATGTGAGGAACTCACTGCAACACAAGCCAACAATGTCTTTGACTGACGGGGAGATCCGAGCGAACAAGGTCGGATCAGGACAGAACACAGCCTCAGAGACTGACGGTGGCCAGTTTGACAGGGAGTTCAGTACAGAGGTGGTTTCCTTGCTGGGTTTGGCTCCTGGCATCCTGTGGCTGACTGAGCTGTAGCTGTATGGCTGACCGAGCTAACAAGCTAACAGCTACAGTTAACAGCAGATAGCTTAATTAAGCAACAAGTAAGCTAGCTATCTGTCTACTCTGTAATAAACCTTTTCCATACCAGTGCGCTGTTTGGCTTTACTGGGTTTGTCTGCAGCCCAGCACAACAGGGATTTATAT
>JAJHUR010124476.1:0-13750 GCA_027495735.1 Lutjanus campechanus | reverse complement strand
TGATGATGATGGTGATGATGATGATGACCGTGTGCAGTTCAGGACACAAAGTGACTCTTTGCTTTGCTCAAACGGTGCTCTGCATAACGAATGATACAAAATAACAACCAAATCAGCCAAACTGCATAAAAGCGATTCATACTTTCCTTAGACTGACACATAAATGGACCGAGTTGAACAGGTGGTCTGACTTCATCTAGCACTGTGCCGTCTCCACGCTGAGGCAGAAATTAATGAAATCACCTCATGAAGGCGCAGGAGGCCAAAGCAGCACGTCAGGCTGATTGTTTGTGAGAGCAGCTCCCCGCGCTCACACCAACAAATGGAGATTTTGCGTCATGAGGATAATGTGATCCCTGACATGTGAGATGATAAACAGCAACATCAGAGCCGGGCGGCCCTGTACTCACACTACGTGAGCTTCCCTGCAGATTACGTAAGGGCCCCGCCTTCCCCTGGTGTCAAAGAGGGTGTCAGTGTGTACTAAGTGTGTGCATCTCACTGACTGAGACGATTCAATGCACATCTCGATGCACATTCAATGATGTGATGCATCTTAGTAATTTTTAAATAGCTAATGATTAAGTGCAACACAATTCAGCCCTGTCATGATGCAATATGATACAATGCAAGCTTTACATTTTGATTCTATTAATTCTATATTTATAGTACTAGTTGCAAGAAGAAATACTGGCAGTTTTACTAAATCCAGTCACAGGCGAGACAGCGAGAGAGAAAGGGATTTTACAGATCTTATTAGGAATCTCATCCGTAAATGAGATACTGTATTCTAAATGAAAAACTTTAAAACTGTTCAAAATGCATTTTTACAGTAAGAAGATCTGCTGCTCTGATTCATATGATGAGTGCTGTGGTTTTGATTGAATTTGACCATGTAGAGGAAGTGGGGTGTGGAGGAACAGTGATGCTACGAGTGACATGACAATCCAAACTTATTCTGCACTTGCGTGTTATGAAAGTTTGGTGGTGCGGAGCGGTGCGACGTCAGTTCTTTCACTGTCTGATTAGAGGAGATGAAGAGGAGAGAGGAGAGGGAGTCGGGAGCGCTTGTTTTGTCTGAGCAAGGCAGCAAGCATCCGGGGAGAGTGGTGCAGAGAAAACAAAGGAAAGTTACAGCAGCAGTTTCTTGATGTCAAAAATTAAACATATGCACATCTTAGTGGTAAGTATCGATAGACTAGTGATGCATCGATTTTTATCATGATTCACATTCAGCTTTCTACCAATACAGGCCGTCTGAATCTACGCACTCACATCTTACACATTAAAGCCCAATACATCAGATGCATGAGTGAATCGTCACGTTCCTGGGGTTTACAACTTTAATGAGAGGATGAAACATAGGTTGAGCAATGCTTCTAGTCAGAAAGACATAAAATATCCCATGAGAGTGAATTTCTATAACAGGAATCAGGTAAACCTGTGTTCTCTCCTCTATAAGCTGGTAATGATGTTAAAGCAAAAGCGAATATTCACGTTGTGTCACTCATGCAAGTTTGATCACTGGATCATTTTGGAAACATTTGTAGTTATTTGCGTTGCCTTATTAATGTCATTTGGGCCGTTTTCAATCCATGAAATGCCATTATTTACATTTTATTATGGAATGTCAATATTAACACCAGCACTGATGTGTTTCATTACAGTACAGTAATATAATTTAGTTTACAGCTAAAAAAAACAAACATGCTTAAGTGTGCAGTACCTCTTTAAGCTGAAAATGCAGAGTACAGTAGAAGGAAACTTGCTAATTGCTGCTTGTTGTGAGTCCTGAACTGTTTCCTCCGAGTAATTTAAAGTCTGAGAGTCGTCTGCACTCCACAGGGAGCTTCTCCAGGTAACTCGGTGGGACTACCATATTGGCTTTGCAGCAAGCAACAAAAGACTCCCATTTGTCTTGATTAGGGCCGAACATCTGCACGGCCTCGGCCATCAAAGTGCCATTGAGCGTTAGTCCTGGTGCGTCTGCATACACCCAAAACACGGAGGTCTGCGAGGAGGAGAGGGGATGTAAAATACTTATATCCATATGATCAGAGCATCCTCTCTTCACTCCTGATGGGCATGTGGATCGATATCATTGATTGGTCCCCGCTGCTCTGTGGGGAATTAACATTTCAAAAGGAACTCCAGCTACAACTGTGAAATTAAATCGACTGGAGGGTTTCTCCATCAAAGGTGAGACACGTCTCAGCCTTGACCTGTGATCTCGGCAAAGACAGACTGTACAAAACACTACGCAGCCTGGTCGCCGTGGAAACCTCCACATTATGGAGTACTGATTGTGAAATCTCAGCTTTATATACGGGCAGGGTGGTGGTGCGGCTGCACTGCATTTATCCCTTTGACCCTGGCTAGATTGCTCTTATTTCCCATGGTTCAGGAAGCCGGACCCTCTTGATATCTGAAATTAGATGTCAGAGTCTCTCTTGTGAAGCAGAGTCATAACTTGCTGTATATTGCTTTACTTGGTTTGTAACCTCGACCAAAAGCTCCTGACTCCGTTTCTGTGCTGACAACATTAGAGTTTTATTGCTTCTAAAAGGATCATACAGAAGAAGATGGCGCGCTGGAAGTTTTCTTGACAAGAAATGCTGGTCAATAACCTCAGGGTTTTGTGAGATTTCTTCTTTTTTCTCTCTCTGTCTTCACTCTCGCACTTAATCATGAAATCTTGTTAGAAATGCTGGACTTTCTGGGATGAGTGATGGTCGTCACCTGTAAAAGAAAAATTCTAAATAATATTACCCCTCCATGCCTGCAGAAAACAGACTTTTACGCCCTTAAAAACTGACGTGATCTTGGATGACATCTTGAAAATTTGATATTCGCAGCACAGGTTCACCTGTCTGCTGCAATTCCCTTTCATTTGTGACACACAACATCCAAGTAGCATCCACACCCTTCGAGAAATACTGGGAACTCTTCATATAGGTGGCAATCTATGGATTCCTCTTCATTTCTATGCTGTCCACGGAGTTCACTTTACAGTCCAGACCTGTGACATCATTGTCCCTGGATTTTCCCCTTGATATCATTTGACTTGATGTTGGTGGCACTCGGTCCTTTAACCTGCTTCATCTACTTTGTCTCGAAGCCATCAAGCTAACTACCTCCTACCTCATTACAAACTTGTAAATTTCCTTTTTGTTTGCAAATAATATTAGAATGTAAAGCACATCATTTGCTACTCTTTGAAAAACAAAAACAGAGGAGTACATTTTTAATTGGTGAATACATATTTTCACAGATGTAACAGACATAATGAGGCCCCTAGTGAAAAGAAGCATAGCCTTTTTGACCTTTACTTATTTATTTACACGGTGGTTTGGCTGCTATGTTGCCCCAGTGCACTGTTTACATGCAGTTAACAGAGAGAAATAAAAAGAGTTTAAAAACTGTTAAAGGTTCAGTTAAACTTTCAGATTACTAGATTTTTGGCCACTTGGGGGCAGCAGAAACAAGATGTGATTTATCACTGACATGCACTTATGAAGCTGATACGGCAAATTTGTTAGCAAACCATTTCAAAGCCTGAACAGAACATTAACATTTATTTAGAGTCATGTTTGTGTCCATCTCATGAAAGTTTTTAATCAGCATTAACATTACAGATAACTCTGTTTGCAAATAATAAGTTTTTGTGCATATTATAGCTCCTAAAAAAAACCAAGTCTGAATGTCAGTCACAACGAATTTGGAGTGACATACTGCATAAAACTGACATGTACTCATAAAACTACCAGATTGTTTTGTTTTTTTATTTACTTATGTTTGACAACAACAAAAAAATGTTGAATGACATGTCAGTTTTGCATAACTGCAGGGGGGGTCCTTGGCAACTTGTTTTTTATTATTAGAAGAAAAAAAAAATCCTTTTCAGTGACAAGAATTCAAACTATTTGATTATTTTTCCACATAATTATTATTATTTGAAACAAGAAGCTCCTATAGTCTGTACTGGATGCTGGACAGTTTGCAGCATGGAATGACTGAAGTCTGAGTGACAGACAATTTTAAAATAATACTTAAATACTGTAATACCTCGATGCAGACTGAAATATGGTCATTTACTTGACATCTAGTTGTGGCGATACAACAACTGAAGGTGATTTTGGTCAATATTCTGCAGGATTTT
This sequence comes from Lutjanus campechanus, assembly GCA_027495735.1. NCBI lineage: Eukaryota > Metazoa > Chordata > Actinopteri > Lutjaniformes > Lutjanidae > Lutjanus > Lutjanus campechanus. Next base: position 9,591 of record JAJHUR010124476.1, on the reverse strand, counting down.
TTTTTTCTGTGGTGCATGTAGTTAAAATTAAGTCAACACAATGGTAACAACTGAAATCTTTGTCATGATGTTGTTACAATATTATATGATATATTATCATATGTACAGTAATAGCACAGGGTTGGCGTGGTTGGTTTTCATGGGGCCCAAAATTCCTGGAGGTGTCCCTGCCCACACGACAGAATCAAATCAAAAATGATGTAATTGGTGGCGGGTACTGGCAGCAACAGACTTAATGTATCTTAACTATATGATGCAAGTCACGTGACTTTAAATATGTCACGGTTGGGTGTAAAGTCAATGAAAAATAACACTGGAGGTGGACCCAAAAATGCAGACGAGAGCACTGGTGCAGAGTCAAAGGATTTAATTGTAAAACAAAACTAAATTCAAACGCAAACTTACTTCCACAAAACGGGATCCAGAGACAAAACCAAAAACAAGCAAAAACCAATAAATCCACAGGGGGTAAAAAACCAAAAAGACCCTGGTGAAAACACAGAGAAGACGCAGGAAACTTAACACCAAATCAACTCGACGAACTGACAAAGACAAAGGGACACACAGGAACTAAATAGGCAGGGAGGTAATCAAACACAGGTGGGTGGACAACAACAGGTGAAAGAAATCAGTAATCAACCAAGGGCGGGAAAAGGACAAAGACAGGAAGTAAAAACCACAAGGACACACAAGGGAAACCAATACTACAAAATAAAACAGGAAGTAACCAACCAAAAACACAACCATAACAAAATATGTTGTTAGTGACGGAAGTGACGTTATGGAAGTTGTGCACACAACAAAATTTCAGTAATGGTGGTTGCATTTTCTCTCAGAACACTTGATTTAAAATATGCTGAAATGCTGTTACGGAATTATCGCTCAAAGATGCCAAACAAATGGTGCCCACATAACCTTTGATGTGACAGTGTTATTTCACAGAAAGAGACACATTTTAAGTTCTCAGGGGGATCATTTAACATTTTTTAAACAGTTTACACTCTGTACCTTTTGTTCACCTGGCTACATACGGTATATTAGTATAAAGAAGAAGAATTAAACGTGAAGTAGTTGATTTTTGGGGATGATGAACTTTGTTCGAAATGCAAAGTTGTGAACTAGAAGGTGAACTAATGTTAACCTGTGTGACCCGAACTTTGAGCTAACTCTTGTGAAGTGTGAACTTTGACACCCACTGTTCTGCCACAGCATCAAAGCTTTTTTGTCCCCTCAGTTAATGACAGTAAAACACACTCTTGTCTTGAGTGTTGCCTTAATGCAGATAACCTGCACCTCAAGTGAGATTCCTACATATCTTGCAGGATAAAGTTTAAAGCTCTCTTGCAGAGCAATAACACAATTTAAACCATACTTGTAGTCTCTTCAGCATTGTTCAGGCTGTATATATTAACAGAAGGACCAGAGAAATGCTTTAATATAGCGCATATTAAGGGCTAATTCACCTTAAGTACACCCACTCCACACAGTCTTTTATATATTTCTGCTCAGGAATGTACAGTAAGTGCATCTAACAAGACTGGTGCAGGTCTTCCATACATAAAACACTTGTGATGCTGTTTGATGAAATCTCTGTGGAGAAGTTCAGTGTGAAAGCCTGAACAGAGGCCGTTATTTTTTAGAAAGTTTTATCACCCACTGATCTGGTGCCTGCAGATTGATTTGGCCAACATAAAAAACAAAAACACAAAAAGATGTTTGGTTCCCGCTCAGCATATTAAAGAAGTACATGTGCTCTGGGTAAAGGGTTTTTCTCTGCTGTGTTTTTGAAAAAAAAAAGGCTGCCGGCCCGCTCGTCAGTCTTGATTCAAAACGGGACAAACACATGACTCACCACAGACTCATTATTAGATAACATTTTAGAAAAATCATCAAATTATTCATTTCAAGTGTGAAAATCGCCCTTTGAGTGTATTCCCTCAGCGTGGTTCACCCACTGAGACTGGCAGTAATGTGTAAAGACAGGTTCTGTCATCAAAGGCAGTGTCCTGTTAATTCAGGCTGATTTCTCACCTGAAGCACCGTGTTCTTGCAGACTGGCAGCGACAGTGAGCTGAGCTGACGAGTTTTACCTTTTTTAAAGAAGCTATTTGAAAAGTCTCTTATTTGTCAAATTGGCTCTTTTGGCTGAATACAAAGAAGGTCTTTGAAGATGATTTCTGCTGAGTCAATGCAATAAAAAAAAAAGAAAAAGTACAATCAGATATGGAAGAAAATGTTAATGCACTTTGTTTTGAGTTGATTGTGGTGGTTTAGAGTCGGAAAAGCTGCATTGGACACCGTTGCACTTAATCAGTTCCTTGAGGGTTTTGCTGGTTTACTCCAGGATTGTTGCAGCCTAAAATGCCCGATTTCCCAGGAGCTTCTCTCTCTCTTTTTTTTTAAATCACTCTATTGAGTTTTCAAAATATTCTTATATACGTGATGCAGATAAATCATATTAAACCACCCTCCACTTTCCCACCACGTATTTGTACCTGCACTCCCACCCCGACATTCTACAACTAGTTAGCAAATTCAGCCTAACTAGCAAGCAAGTGAACGCAACAGCATTATAAATGTATCTGTCTCAATTAATCATTATAGTCTTCGCTCAGGGATTTAAAAAGTGAACTCCAGATTGTGTGCAGACAAGAGCTAAAGACTAAAACACATGAATTAGTGTCCCCAGCACTACTTTGCATCTCACAGCAGCTTTTCCAAAAACTTGAGATGCATGTTTCTAGGCATTTTTGCAACAAAACCAAATGAAACAAACCTTACCAGAAAGACTCGGGGGGGGGGGGGGGGGGATGCTTTACTTGTAAATGAAGAAGTGCACCTAGGAGGTATCCCCACAAAGAGCTCAAACTCAGTCAAAACAGCAAACACAAAATTATAAAATATAAAAGTGCACGGAGCATTGATAAATGTTCCTTTCAGTATGAAATAAAAAAAAAAGAATAATATAATGAATAATTAAACACTACATATGATATGATTGGTCAAAATTTGCGGAAAAATTGTGGCAATTGGACAAAATCAAGGTTGTGCAGAATTCATGGAGATTGGTTGGATTTGCATTCTCAACTTCCTGGAGGGACTGATGAGCATGCAAAAAAAGAAAATGTTTTTTTCCCCCCTACATCCTATAACAGTCCGGGGACAAAACTCCTGCCCGTGTGTCCACCGGTCAGTTTCAGTCTATCATCACCCTCCTACATCCCCACCAGCAGAGACGGTGAACCGTCAGATCAACAGGAGTGTGGCACACTTTGTTCTTCGTCCCAATTATCAGACTGTGAAGACATATCTGTCAGAAAAGAGTTGTGGTAAGTTATTGATCTGTTTTATGCTAATCTGTGTCTTCTACTTTCCCGCAGCATCTATTAGCACTGCCTGCCTTTCTCTGTCTTTGACATCTCACAGCAGGGGGGGGCAACAGTGCAGGCCATTGACGTCATGAAGGCCCAAGGACCATCAGGGGCCAGCATCATCAGCAGACCACAGATACCTCTCCTCTCCATATTATGTGCTCTATTTCTACTCCAGTCTGGTGAATAAACTAGATGGCCATGTAATGCACACGGATGATGTGATCATCAAAGGGCGGGGTGAGAGCATGCCTCGACTTTCCTCCCTGAAAACAAGCCGTGAAAGGAAAAATTCAGCTCTATTTGATTCATTTGGGGCAAAAACTTATTTCCCTCTGTGACCTAGATATGTTAAAATCCACATGTTCTGTTTCTCACACTTGATGATCGGCTCATTAACACGCAGCAATATTTCATTTCAAAGCTGTTTAATGTGCGCAGCCCGTATTAGTTATTACGCTGCCCGCTCCCTTTTTTGAGTCACATTTAAATTTAGGCAATGCTCTTTTAAATCTATTAGGAGGGGAAAAAAAATAATTTAAAACTGATGCAATCTCCCTCTCTCGAACCATTTAAGATCCCACACAGCTCTGGTCAGTTTAACATGATATCAGAGCAGAAGTTGTGACCTTCAAAAAGTGTGGTAATAAATATATTTCTTCATCCAAAACTTAGAATCACAGTGGAGACCATTAACTGTACGGATGACGCCGCTCCACTTCCTCCCACTGTGCAAAAATGAAGCCAAAATATCCCGGACACAAGCGCTGCCATCTTACAAGGGTGACATCATTTGGAGCGAGAGTAGAGTAGAACTAACGACGGCCGCAGAGTGGTGCGCCAGCTTTGTTACGCTGTAAACTGCAGTTGTGTTCTAATGCATCACAAAAACAAAAGCAGTTGCATGATGGAGATAAGTTAGAACAAGTTTCTACACTGGACTGACACCTGAGGGTGAAGTGGTGGGAGGAAGATGATCATATGTATTTTTGTGTTGCAGTGTTCTTTTGTGTTGTTTTTTTGTGTTGTGTTGTTTACTTTTTGTGTTGTTTTTGTGTCGTATTGTTTGTTTTTTTGTATTGTAATGATTGTTTTTGTGATTTATTGTTGTGTCTTGTGTTGTATTATTTTTTGTTTCATCGTTGTTTCTTGTGTTGTATTGATTGTTGTTTTATCTTATGTTGTACTTTTTTGTGATTTCTTTGTGTTGTACTGTTTCTTATTTGTGTTGTTTAGTATTTGTGTTGTATTGTTTTGTTTTTTGGGGGGGGGGGTTGTTGTTGTTGTTTCTTGTGTTGTGTTCTATTGTTTTTTTTTGTGTTGTATTGTTTGTTTTTTGTGTTTTTGTATTGTATTGTTATTGTTTATGTTGTACTGTTTGTTTTTGTGCTGTATTGTTTGTTTTTTGTGTTGTAATGTTTGTTTTTGTGATTTATTGTAGTCTTGTATTGTTATTTTTTGTGTTGTATTGTTGTTTTATGTTGTTTTATCTTATGTTGTGTTGTATTTTTTTGTGGGTTTTTTTGTGTTGTACTTTCTTTTTTGTGTTGTTTAGTATTTGCGGTGTATAGTTTGTTTTTTGTTTTTGTTTTTTGTGTTGTATTGTTTTCTTGTGTTGTGTTGTTTGTTTTTGTGATTTATTGTTGTGTCTTGTATTGTTTGTTTTTATTTGCAGGGCAAAATAAATTCAAAAAAATTCTATTCTATAGTGGAAAGACAACAAATTAAAAGAAAAGTTGGTGTTTGCAAGTTAAAGAAAAGTGGAAACGCATTCGATGTACAAACTAACTCCAGGACAAACTAAATGTGAGACCGGTGATACTGAACAGAGAACATGTATCCGTGGTTGGTGTTTTCCTCTTAGAGGTTGTTTGATGGCTAAAAGAGAATTATGAATATTACAGATCTCTCTGCATTTCCATGGGTGAAAGAACCTTTATGCTACAGTTGTTTGCATGTCTTCCCCTCTGGGATTACTGAACAAAAAGCTGTAAATATGCAAAGCAGATTAATTAGTTTCCCAAGGTCACTTGTACAGAAAAGGGCTCCACGTGTTAATAAATCAACGGTGTGTTGCAGGAAGTGTGATTTTGTCTGCAGACGAGTGAATATCTGCAGATGAGATGCCGCACAGACTTTTATTGATATTTGCTCAGGAGTTAACGAGGCTCTGTGCGAGGCTTCATTTGGCCAAAAAGTATTTCTGTTTAATCCACACAGCCTTGAAAAACCGCAAGGGCTGGAGTTGTTAGAGCATCTTAGTTCTGGTGGCTTTAACCGGAGGGTGTGCACGCTGCACCTCAAAGTCCACAGTTCATTTGAATCCGGTCCTAAAACCCCTGCCAAACCAAGAAACTCAGCGTGCTGACTCAAGATGAGGCTTATTAGCTCTAATCCCTGGCAACCTTCTGTGTTTGTATTATAAAAAAGGATTAGACTGATACCTGTACGTCGCTTTACTTTTAACTTTAAAACACCAACGAGTCAAATAATCCACCTGTGATATGAACAGGTTCCTCTTTGGCTACAGGTACATCAGTCTGGGAAATCTGCAGCTACATTTTAATTAGCATCTCACATAATTTTCTACATTTTTCAACAGTGTTATTTCAAAATAAAAGCGTAAAGGCTTATAGTGTGTGGTAATTTTTTTCCCTGACCATTGAGTAGATGATAAGAGATGATGACCATTGAATAAATGGGGTGAGTCACCCTGCTTTACAAAGTGCTTAATTCAATTATGTTATGTTTGTGTCAGATAATCAAATGTAGATCAGCATAAAATATCAACAATGAAAGACCTGCTTGTAGTCCCAAAACTGGAGCAGATATAATTTTTCAATTATCAACTTAATCCGCTAATTATTTTCACATCTTTTTGATAAATCGTTGGGTCAGTAAAACTCTACCAGACACGGTTTCCAAAAGCCCAATTTCATGCCGTGAAATTGTTTGTTTTGTTCAAGAAACCTCAAAAATATTCAATTTATTATCACAGACAGAAAAGCGCCACATCCTCACAAGTGAGAGGCTAGAATGTAAAAGTATTTGGAAATATTTATTCTGCTTGTAAAATGACGACTTGGAGCAAATGGTTTTATCCCACTTAAAGTCTGGTCAGATGGAAGCTTTATGATTTGCATATAGATCAAAGAGGGCTGTGGAGGATGCAACAGTAAGACTTCTGAAAGAAGTTTTAAAAAAACAAACCTAGAAACTCTGTTATCTTATGTGTGCATACTGTTTGCAGATTCCTCATCTGCCTTTAAAAGTGTCCAGGCAGATCTACTGATGAAGTTGGGAGGCATGGGTGTAAATAACAGACAACAGTATGTCCACATCCATGAAGGACAGTCATCTGTCTTCAGCACTCAGACTGGGACACCACATGGTTGTGTCCTCTCTCCGGGAAAAATGCTTATACAATATTTAGAACATATGGGAGCATATTTGGAAAAGATGTAGGCCCATTTTTGTTTTTTCTTAAAACAGATTCAGCAGCTGTGTGCGTGCGCTGGTGAAGCACTTTAATTCTTTGATTAACAAGCACAAAGTGTGCATGAATTTAAAACACTTCTGACTGTTAAAGCATCTGAATTACACTAAGACCCAATCCCAAAATGCACCCTCACAGACTCACAGACTTTGAGGCGTGTTCCTGGTAAGTCTGTGAGAGTTTAGGGCTGTCCCACCGTTAAATCGTTGAGTCCATGAGGGCTCTCTCACAGACTTTTTGACCCCTTTATGCACACTTTCCATAAGTCTGCATTTCCGCAGACTTTGCCTGAGGGAATTACCCACAGTTCACAGTGTTGTGGTGTTAAAGTCGGGGTTACCAGGGGAACCACAGTTGCACTTTTTAAAAAAAGATCTGCAGATGACACTCTTGAATATCTGCTTAAGTTAATTGACTAAATTTATTTAATCACTACCAAAGATCTGACCGTTCCTCCTCAAACTTAAGTATTTAATTACATTTCTCAGTTTCTTAAAAAGTACTAGGCTTTTGAAACATTATGGACCACTTTTTCCTAAAACCTCTGACTGAACATATTTATGTTTGTACTTTTGTGCACCTCTCTATTTTATTTTTATACAATTGTCTTGCAATATCTTCATTTTATATTATCCAGAAAGTATTTGTGTCATTGTGATGTGTTGCAAAGTGTCTCCTATTCCTGTCTATAATATTCCGAGCCCTTGCAGCCTCTCACTCACAACCACTTCAGGTGACGTCAGTTGAAGTCTGTGAAGGTTCAAGGCTTGAGGCTTTGAAGGGGGACACTGGTACTGGCCTTAACACAACACGAATTCAACATATTCAACAGCAGACTGCGACGAAATGGACCTCTCAATGAAGAAAGACGGCCAAAATCTCCTGAAGTCTGAGCAGCTCTGCCTTGTGCGTAAAGGCGCACACAGCCTTTCTATCTTTCCGAGGAGATGCGTCCTTCCCACATTAACCAGAATATTAATTTTTATGACCTGACCCATCCAACCTGTGGATCAGCTTGCATGACATAATTTGATGCAGTGGCGCTAACATAAGATTATCTCTGGGTCTTGGAAGGGGAGAGTGAGGCGAGGTGTTTGCGATATGAAAGCTCACCACTAGATGCCACTAAGTCCCACACGCTGTTCCTTTAAATCTGCATTTGTCTCATGTTTCTGATAAATATGACCAGGGTTTCTTGTATTTTTAGGTTAATTCCATATACTGTTAAATGACTAAGATAAACTGTTTCTATAACTGGTGTTCAAATAACTCTACAAACAGTATACTGACTTCTGTCTTCAGTGTTGGGGGAACATCATCTGTACAAAACAAGAACAAACTGGGTTGTTAAACTGCGAGATAAGTGGCAAACCAGTGTGCAGCGATACGTACCCTCCATGACAGAGCAGTACAGCATGAATGTAGCTCAGAAGTTCAGAGCTGACCCGCTGCACCCTCTATGGCCTGAATATGAACTTTTATCTTTTATCAGGGTGAAGGTCCCGAATGCCCAGGATGCCAACTAAAAAGGCATCACATCCCACACAGCAAACAGCTGCTTAACAAGCTCTGAATTTGACACTGTCTTAAACTTGCACTTGTTTTCCTTTTTGGATTAGTTTAGTAGTTCTTTGATGCTCTTTGTGCATAACAAATTTCCCGAGGGGCAATAAAGGCAACATGAATCCATTCATTCAAACAATAAATGAAAGAATTCTGTCCAACAACTTATTTACAGTAGCCAGTAGTGCTGTGCGTTACACACATGGATGCATAAAGGAGAGCTTGCATTGGTTGCACCCCCACGCCGCGCGGCTAAAGTGGTCCATGGATGCAGGGAGGAGAGCAATCCTATTAATTGACTCTTCCCAGACTGAGAGCTCCCAGTGAACAAAGCCATACTGGGACCAGAGCAGCCTCTGAGACCACCAGAGGCCAGTTTGACGACTGGGAACAGTATAGTACTTATGTGGTTTTCTTGCTGCGTGTAGCAAACAACAGTTAGCAGTTACCTAACTTACGCTGGCATGTCTACCTCAGGAAACTCTCTAAATGACCTTGGGGCTGTGTTCCCAGTTGGTCTTGGAGGCAGTGACCGGTCGTGTCCACTGGGAGGCTGCTGAGCCCGATTCTGTTGCCTGCTAATGAGTGCTAACGGTTGTGGTTGGCTACTTTAGCAACAAGTAAGCTAAAGCCATCTGTCCACCAAGAAAAGTATCCTTGGGCAAGATACTAAACCCCAAATTACCCCCTGAAGCCATAGTCCTGTGTGTGAACGGTTAGATTATGAGGAGCAGAAGCACTTTGGCAGCCTCTGACATTAGTGTGTGAATATATGGGTGAATGTGACGTGTTGTAAAGCACTTTGAGTGGTAGGCAGACTGGAAAAATGCGATATAAATGTAGTCCATTTTATTTATGATAAATTACAGCAAATATACAATCACTGATTTGACCTCATGGAAATTTGAAGGTGTACCATGATGCCCTGAATGTTATTAAAATGCTTAAATGGGTTTATATTAAAGCCTTTTTCCTCATGCATTAAACAAATATCTAACAGACTGGTATATGGAGGTCTGCAGCTCCGCCTCATCCTTCAGCACATTCACTCAGCAGTGTAAAATACCCTCAGATGACTATGATCAAGTGAACGGGATACAACCCACTTAAATGGACCATTAAAGAGAATTAGGCACATCATAATCGCAAGATACTGTAGCA
>JAJHUR010124466.1:0-14270 GCA_027495735.1 Lutjanus campechanus | reverse complement strand
GTATTCTCTTTAATTCCTAGTATTAGATGAAAGAAGATTCGCCTCAGAGATGTTCAGTCTCCACTGTATTTTCCACTTTATACTATAAAGTACATCAAATATCTCTCACATCCAAGGATCAAAAAGGACCATTCTTCTCTGCTGAACCGCACATCTTGACTCTCCCTCAGAGTTAAGTAAGTCAAATATGGGCCATGCAGAACTGGCGATGCGCAGAGCTGCTTAATGACACTGAGAGCTGTTCTATTTACCTGCGATAAATTCAGTACTGCAAGCCAGGCTGTGAAATGAAAGTTAAGTACCCAGTGTTTGTGTAGGCAGACTGATGTGTGAACACACTTGTGCATTTTTGTATTGTTCAGTGTGTGTGTGTGTGTGTGTGCGTGCGTGTGCGCAGTGGTGTGTAGCCAGGAGACCTGCTCCTGGCCGACAGCAGGCTTCATTATGGAGTCAGACTGGTGGGGAGACGGAGAGAGAGAGGCAGAGAGAGAAGTCAGTGTTTGACAAAGTGTGTTGTGGTCGGCGCTGCTAATTGAACTGATGTGTCACGGAGACTTGAGGAACATTAGGACTCTGTCTCCATGGACTCGACCACAATAGATAAAGATGTAAGCACTGGAGAGGATTAGTCACTCTCACATCTCACATCTGGACCGTTCACTTAAACGTTGGGGTACTAGCGTGCACGGGTGGAGGGAGGGGCACGGAGGCGATCGCCAACATATTTCAATAAAAACTGCAAAAGTGCTGTATAGGATGTGCTTCCAGTGGATAAAACATGGCAAAGTGGCATCTAGGCTGCACTTTCACTGGAGAAAACCTGATAAAATGCCCTCCAGGATGCGCTTGTGTTTGATGAAACATGATAAAGTGCCCTCTTGGGTGTCCCTCTGGGGGATAAAACATGACAAAGAGGCCTCAAGGCTGCACTCCCAGTGGACAAAATGTGGGCTACCCTTTATGGTCTCCTTCCCATGGTTAAAACATGGTAATGGTAATGACAATATGCCCTGTAGCGTGCCATCTAGAGTGATAAAAGATGGTTGAGTGCCCGCTAGCGTGCCCTTCCAGTGGAGAAAACCTGACAAAGGACCCTCCTGAGCGCCCTTCCGTGGGATAAAATGTGTGATAAATGGCACTCTAGGGTGTCTCTCCACTGGATAAAAAATGGTAAAGTGCACTCCAGGGTGTCACATAATTAAACAATTTTAATCTACACCAGGGATTGGAACTGATTCACCAGAAATGCATCACAACATTCGGTGCACTGGGGCCCCGCTGCAAATATGGTGCCCTTTTTACTTTTTTCACCCCCTCCCCTCAGACAGCCTGAGTCTGCCCCTGCAAGTGTGTATACATTGGCATACTTATGTACACTAACATACATGCTTGGCTTTCCCTCTCCTTTTCCCTCTGTTACACACCCTCACAGTTCTCCCAGTCCAATAAGAAGTGTAATGAGTGTAATGATGGTAGGAGGCTGGAGAGGCACGACTCCTTATTATTCGCCTCCCACAGCTGGCCAGACACCACAGAGAGCTTTTTGTACCTACATGCACATGCACACCCTTCACTACAAACACACACACACACACACACACACACACACACACGCAAGTAACGGCACACAATGTGTTTCACTCTCCACTCCACATTCATACATTCCTCAATAAAAATACGGAGAGAGGCTGAGGGCTTATACTTCCCCTGCACTCAGACAGTGTGCTGACACACACACACACACACACACACACACAACCACATCCACACTCTCTCTCTTTTTGCTCTTTCTCCTCCTCAACTTGTATCCCCTCAGCCTATAACACCTAAAAAAAATAAGCAGAAAAGGTCTGCGGATGGAGACGGAGTGAGATAGGAGCTGCCTGAATCCATAACTCAGCCACGCATAAACTTATAAACATGCACACGCTTCACGCACACACACCCACTCTGAGAAATAAGTGTTCCAAATTGGTTCTTTCTGAAGGACTGAAGTTCTACCCAGAACCATTTGCTTCTGAAGAGCCCTTTTTAAGATGTTTAAAAAGATTCTCAGTAGAGCCCCTGGATGGGTTCTTGTTGGCACCCTTAGAAAGTAGAAAGGTTTAGGTTTAGAACCTCAAGAGAGGTTCTGGAGGAACCATTACACCATAGAGTTCTCTGTAGAACCTCTCATGGGGCTTCCTGGGTGTAACTAGACAGATGGTACTAGTTATAAGCCTTTATGTTGAGTTATAGGTAGATAAAGGATTCATACAAGGAACCCATGAGGACAAGCCTAAGAACCCTATATATGGTGTTAACACCTTTATTTCTAAGAGTGCACACACACAAATCAGTGTCAGCCTGAAGTCAAACATCCACTCTGCAGTCAACTTGACACATGCATACACACAGCCTTGCTCGCACACACACGCACACACACACAGCTCGACCACTTCTTCCATACTGACCAGCCAGGCAGCTTGTTTGTGTGAGGCAGTAAAGATGCTATCAGGCGTCCTCCCACCCACCCAGCTCTCCTGAGCTCCAGCCAAAAACACATTACAGTGCTGCCCGTCTCTGAGCAGCTGCCTGTTAAAGGTGTTGCACGGCATAAAATCGCTGCTCTCCATTTGCCCATAATGCATATCAGCGCTCTCGCCGGGAGGGGCGCGGATACGAGTCGAAATCAGCGGGCTAATTGAATCCAATTTTGTGTTCCACATGCCACTTGTCACGTTCGACTGCTTTCTGCCATGTTTTCACTTTCGGTTAATTTCTCTGAAACTGAGATGCGAGTGTGGCAGGGAAATGTTTCCTGGTTTTTGTTGTTTTCCTGTAGTTTTATTACTTTGCTTTATTAGCTCGCCATGTCAACTGGAAAGGGTGAGCAGAAATATTCAAAAAGCTCATTTTGATCAGCTTCATGTTTCAACAGCGAATCAAAAGTTTAATTCAGCCACAGTCTTTTTGTTCAGAGGCACATTTACATGGCCAGCATGTAATGTATGCCTAGGATGACCTATTCATGCTCTGGCTCAGTGAATGTCATTTGCTTGTGGGTGTATGTAAGGGTTTTTTATGGGCAGAGCTATACTGATGTTTATTTCACGTCCTCAGGTCCCTTTTTAATGCATTATTCAAAACATTATAAAAATTGCCACTCTCAAAGCAGGGGGACTGTTTTTGTTTTTGTTATTATGCCAGATTTTGTATTCACATGCGTAGACAATATAACAAGGGTCTTTTTTTTGCAGAGAAAGGCAATAAAGTGTCCACTGCCCTTCAGCATTTGTTATTGGTGTTGGAGTCAACAGCAGGGGGTCCTTAACCTTTTTTTCATATCATAGACCCCCCAGGTAGTACAGTGATGATACCATGGACCATCCCAGTTTATTCACATTTCTACCAGCATTATTTTTATTAATAATATTCAGCTATTTTTTATTGAATTTTCAAAATAAAATCTGACCATTCACACACCTCTGCAAGTGCCCATCTCCTTCCACATGAATGAAGAAGTGCAGTAAGGCAGAGATTCATGTAAATATGAAATATAAATTAGGGTTACTGAACAGCTATTTATTGATTGTATGAATTCTGAGCTTTTAGCTAAACCTCATTGTTGCTGTCTTTAATATCTACTATCTATTATCTTATCTGTGGTGCATTTTGAATGGTTAAAAATTAATATATTCCGCTGAGCTGTAAAGTAAAACAGCAGGAGAGTGACAGGATACCATTAAAATCCTTCATTGCAATCTTTCAAAATAAATCTGTTTTTCAGGTAGTGCTCAGACATTTATTGTTGTCCCATAGAAAATACTTTTTTATTCATTTAAAAAACTGTGGCAGACTGGATTTTAAGAATGTACTTTCACTAATTCCTATCTTGTGATTTGCCAAATTCCTAAAATTCCAGTATAGGCCTTCATAGAAGTTGTAACCAACCTTTTTGGCTCGGGACTGTGGCATGCTGAGGGATTATTTCAGGACTGCCTCCATTCTCATTATGAATATCAAATGAAGTAGAAAATTAGAGACCATCTTGCGGTGGGATCACACCAGCTGAGACGCCCGTCAACATGATGACGTTCCTACCCATGTGTACTACGTTATAACAGCATAATTACATGAAAACGTGGCAGTCATTGGTTGGACCACAAGCAACTTTAAAGTCAGCCTTCATTGTGATAGCTACACATCTGTAACATTTCCTGTCCGCATCTTGGACAGTTGCGGTGCTATTGTGCAAGGGCATAGTCATAGAGACCCCCAAGATGTCTCACAGTGGTTTGGTTCACTGCCAAAATATGTAATAGATGAATTAATTAACTGGGGACAAATCTAGCGAGGTATTTAGACCATCATAGGGAAACTCACAAATATACACAAATCTATTTTTTTGTCATTTATCCCCATGAACGCTGTAATCTCAGTCAGCACTCCTGTGGCAGCAGCACACTGTCCCTCTGCACTGGCACCCTGCACCAGGCAGGAGAGTGAGCTTTTACTATGGTTATGAAAACCCTGTGTCTGTGCCACAAACTTTGTAGTGATTAGAAGAAGCAACTTGTTTGCTGCATTGACGGTGACCACGGGCAAACTGAGTCACTATCCACCACCACCATCCCAGACATATAAAACACTGTTGTGGTAGTTCCCACTACGGTAGATGTCTCCAGGACCACATTTTGCCATGATCACACACACATAGGTCAGAAAACTAAGACTAAGAAGAAAGAAAAATAGCCACATGCTGTTGTGTTTGGTAAAAAAAGGTATCAAATGAAGTACTCTATTGGTACTGGTATCATCATTTTTAAAAGATACCCAGCCCTACTTGTGATCCCTTAAAATAAAGTAATATCTGTCTGTCACCCTATGTCACAAGTTATGGCCTCAATGTGGACATGAGTTTTGATCAGTTCAACCAGAGTCACTATTTGTTCTCAGATTCTATTGTTTGAAGGGTTTTAAAGACCCAAAGAGGTCAAAGTATCCAGAACATCACAACAAAAAGAAGTAAAAATGAGACACACACAAAAAAAGTATGCAAAGTTCCAGTGCACGGATGTTTGTCCTCTCGACAAACCACAGGGCGTTTGATCTCTGTAACATGTACACTGACCACCTTGCTGTTAGCTATAATAGATGTGGATGCCTTCGGAGACCTTGAATGAGGTTCAGCTTTAAACCCAGTAATTATCTCCTTAGCCCTCTGCATCGACACTAATCCTAAGAGAGTACAGGAAAGAACGCTTACCAGACAAGCCTCATTAAATATTTACTGTGTTTGGCCACCATCAACAACTCACACAACAAACACCCACAGATCGTTTGCCTTTTTCCCCCCATTCATGCCATGTGTTGCTGTCGCTGTAGGCGGCAGCGAGACGCTGAGGTGGACTTTTTTTTTCTTCCTTTTTGTTATTGGCTGATAACCACAGATTGTGGGCTGGTCCGCGATGCGTGATGATGTTAAATATTAATGTCTGGAGATGATTACTGCGCTAGATGGAGAGAGGCAGGAAGTGCGGTGGAGGTGACACCCTCATTCATCACGGAGCCCTAACAGAATCTAAATCCTCCCTGTGTTTTTAACCTTGGTACCCCAGGGAGGAGAGGCGGGGGGAGGGGGGAGGGGAGGAGACAGAGACGAGGGTGGATGGAGAGAGACAGAGAGAGATGAAGCCGAGGTACAGAGGCAAAAAGAAACGAGGAGAGGGAAAAAGGGAGCTGACACAAAGCCAGTTATGAGCTGTGTGTCAAAAAGGAGCTGAAAGAAAAAACACTCTGAGAAGGAAAGTGCTAACTAGAACCATAAAGGGTTCTTCAGCTTGTCCTTACAGGAGAAACCTGTTTGATTTCTGGTAGAACCTTATAGTTTCCTCTTCAAACCCTTTCAGAGTGTTCTCTCTAGAACCATCTATGAGAGGTTTCCCACAAAAACTCCTATGAGAGGTTCTACAGAGAACCTCTTTACGGTGTATAGGCTTTCACCCAAAGCCCTCTCTGGGGGTTCTATCAAGAACCATTCCACCTTCTCGGTGCTAACAGTTTTATCAAGGGGGTTCTACTGAGAACACATCCAGGGGTGTCCTTTAGAGAACCCTTTTATATTCCACAGGAACCTTTGCACATTGTAAGGGTGCTAACCCTTCTAAGGGTTCTTGATAGAACACCCAGGGTGTTCTACTGAGAACCCTTATTTTATTTCAAATGTTTAGAACTCACCCAGTGAGTTCTACTAAGAACCCTTTTATATTCCAGAGGTCTTATCTAAAACCCATCCAGGGAGTTCCACCGAGAACCCATCCAGGGGGCGGTCTTCAGAGAACCCTTTTATATTCCAAAGATTTTATCAAGAGCCCATCCCGTGGGTTCTAGTGAGAGATGACTTATATTATGGTACAAAGATCCCTTGACAAACCCTTCATGAAAAAGTGCTTCAAGAATTTGAATAAACCCATAAGGAACTTTCATTCAAAAATGGATGAAAAGGGTTCTTTGTGGACCATTATTCTTACGAGACCATTCTTCAACAAAGTTTAGAAGCCACTGGTTCTGGGTAGAACCTGAGCCCTTCAGGAAGAACCTTTTGGGAACCTTTATTTCTAAGAGTGATAGCCAGATGGAATGCGAGACCAGCAGAGAGCATAAAAAGAGGAGGCAAGATGGTGAAAAATAGACCTGCATACTGTATAACGTTTCCTGCTCCTCTCTCCTCGGCTGACCTGTCAGCCCATCCCGTGTGACAGGCTGACGGATGTGCAGAAAGGAACTCTTATCTTATTTTGTCAAGGTCTGGCAGTCACTCAAGGGCTATTCAGCATAAATAAACAAGTGTGAGGAAAATGGCTGCCATCTCACCCTCTCCTCTGTGGTGTCATTTTCTCCAGACGTATCACTACCTCCAACTCCTTATTTATTTAGCCGGGCACAAAAGAGGTCTGCACTGCCTATTACCCACCTATTATCTTCTTGAATCACATCATCATATATAGCACCACAAAAGAAGCACACTGTTTTTTTCTCCAACCACTAGTCCAAATAGAAGTGGGCTGAGAGAAGTGGAGGCAAAATATATACTTATGAGACTTCTGAATGAGACTCACATATCATGCTGTTAGAGCTTCAGTGCTGCGTTTTTCATTTTTACTGCCCGGCTCTCAAAGCCAGATGCAGATGGGAGAAAGAGTTGCCATTATTGCCTTCTTTTCCCTCCACTTCTTCACTTCTTCCTCTATCAACTTTTCTATCAGCCCCTCCTCCTCCTCCTCCTCCCCTCCATCCTTTCCCCTTGGTTATAAATTAAACTTGATCAATGACCTTTTCTGCCCGGCTTGTTTGCCTCTTGCCATGTTCGGCAAGCGGTCTAATGGGAATGCATCCTTAGTCAGTGTGTGCAGGCGGGCAGACTGGCAGGATATGCTGTGGCCAGGCAAACAGGGCTCAGTTGGTTTGTACAGGGTGTTTTGGGGGGATGAGTGGTACTAGATCTGGCAACAGGCAGTACAGTAAAACCAGCCAGAACTGGAATCAAGAGGCTTTCAAGGATGAATGATGATGAAAGCTTTGAAAAGGCTGTTTATTTCCTCGTAAAATAAGCTGTTTAATTTCTTATTAGTCACTGCTGAGAATTTCAAAAGCCATTGTCCTGTCCATTATCATGCTTGAGAAATACACAAGTATTTTCTGTCTGAGCTTGTCATGTTTAATTATTGCTTTAATGATTTGTGGGTATCTCCTCCCACGCTTAGACATGGCGAATTCACCTGCCTGCAAACGTGCTTGCCATGAAATAACCACTGACAGTAGAATAAGTGGATGGAGCCACCGTGATGTCACCCACTGGTTTGTGAACCACCGTTTTGAAGCCTCGAGTTTGGCTTTATGGGGGTTGCTATCTTGTTTTTTTTGCAACCAGAGCGAGGGTTGTGTCTAGAAGGAGTTGCAAGATTTGCAAAAATGTTGTGCATGTCAGCTTGATTTAGCACAGTAGGACTCAACACTGTATTTTCTTGTTATTTTAAGTATTTAAAAATTATTTTCAGCTTTCAGTTGCAGCTTGGTTATGTTTGTGCACAAACTTACTTTAGTAGGTTTAGGAAAAGATCATGGTTCCTGGTTAAAACAGACTCTTTCACATCATTAGAAAGACTTTCTGGCAATCACAGATATATTAGTGGTTGCTAGTCACTGCACAGTGGGGCCACTCTAGTACAAATCTCTTTCGAAGCTCTGTCCACTTATTTTACTGTCCATGGAAATAACAGTGAAATATTTTCCATCTCTGTCCTTGCAGGAGTACCAGTCATGCAACACCCTGCCCTGTCCTGACCTGAAGAAGACCACACCCTGGACTCCCTGGACGCCCGTCAACATCTCTGACAACGGTGGCCACTATGAGCAGCGCTTCCGGTACACTTGCAAAGCTCGCATCCCAGATCCCAGCCTGCTGGAAGTGGGCAGGCAGAGGATCGAGATGCGCTACTGCTCCAGCGACGGCTCCACTGGCTGCTCCACTGACGGTGAGTGCAGAGTGGAGGAGACAGATGGTCTCTTTCCAGCTATCTCAGCCTCTGGATGTTTCTGTGTTATCTCACTCCAACTGGCTTTCCACGTCTCTACAGGCTAGTTATTGGCCTCTTCGCCTCAAGCCATTCCTTCTGTCTGTATGTGTGTCTGTTGTTCATTAGATCCTTCTTTTCTTGACTCTTCAAACTTTCCCCCTCTTTCTCTGTCCTGCAAAAGTTAAAGGAGCGCTATCTTAATCGGCTTTCGTGTTTACGGCCCCGTCCTCCTCGACTTTATCAGCGGATCAAAGCATCAGGCGTGTTAATGAACTTCCAATCCACAAAGCCGATCAGCAGTTTACAACACGGTTTAGCTTTCCCGTGCTATCTTTCGAGACACACACAGATGCAAATGCTCAAACGCAAATTATAGTTTTGCAAAGAGTCACAAACACACAGTCTTTATCCATCGTCCCAGCGAGCCCCCCTTTGCTCCACACAGTCTCAGTCGCCACACCCCTGGTGAATTAAACGCTGTAAACGTTTGTACAAACAGCCTGCTAATTGACAAGTTGTTTATGTTGTCAAGTGGAAGGATCCATATTAGAGAGGAGGCAGCCGCGGTGGCACCACACCACAGCAAAGAGGCTTCAGATACAGATACAGCAGTTAAAGTTTGTTTATGGCGTTGGTCTTTGCCTCAGAGGGAAAAGGAGGGTTTTTTTTCAGGTCTCTGGAGTTAGCGCCTGGCTGAGCCGCAGCGGCCTCCCATCACTTTGAGTTCATCTGTGTCTCTGGGTGGTCCGTCGCTGCACCACTCACACATGCCACATGCTGCGGTAATCACTGGGGTTAGCCCTAATGTACACTATCACCGGAGTTTTCTCTCTTTTGATCTCTCTCTTCCTCCTCATTTCTGATTATTAATCTCCCGCTTTCCTCCAGTGCTGTCGCCGGTACAAGTTGTTCTCTTCACACTTTGAAGCCGACGCTTAAATGTTCCTGAAGGGTTTTAAATGAGTGCTGGCAGGCACAGAGGAAACCTGACTGCAGTCTCAGAAGCCTTAAGAGGAGTGACAGCCACACATCCAAGACATTAGCGAACAAAGACTTGAGCTTTAATAGGTCTGTCTTGTTTCTGATTAGTGGACGGAAGTAACAGACACTATGTGTTTCATTAGAGGTTGTCACCAGAAGCCTGACATCAGATTAGCTTCAGTGTTAATTATACCAATTGAAAAGCGAAGGCTGAGGGTTCAGCACTCACTTTTGGCAACATGTCAGTCTGTGTTGTAGGTTGTAAGCAGCCTATGGGCTACACCAGGCAGATGGTGATGTATGAGCTGCAAAGTACAAGCTTCAAATCCCCTCAACAACCGGTGTACAAACACGGGTGTTGTTTTCTGGCAACAGGAAAAATGGGAAACACTGTTAACTCAGCTTATTAAGGTGCAAATTATGTAGCAGCAGTGCTGCAGGTTACATTTAACCATTTTTGGAGGCAAAGTTATAATTTTCCTGTTAATAGACACTGACTTCATTATACACTCAGTGGCAGACATTATCAACACCAGTGATTTGTTATGATGCTGTAGCACTTTATATCCCCCTGCACCATAGGAGAATCCATTTTTGATTCCTCATAGAGTTTTTTATAAACCCCTTTTATGAAACCCTTTCAGATTTTTCTACCTGGAACCAAACATAAAGGGTTATACCTAAAACCATCTGTGAAAGGTTTCACCCAGAACCCCCTATGGAAGGTTCTGCAGTGAATCCTTCTATGGTGTAATGGTTCCAGCCAGAACCCTCTGTAGGCTCTTCTCCACCAAATAAGCTGTGGTTCTTTTACCAATTCTATTCAAGATCCTTGGAATCTTGGCGCTATCAACCAGCCAGCATTTCCACCGGTGGAACCATTGTAATAATGGATGTCATCAACAGAGAGGGTTGCACGATGCACAACAACCTGTAGATATGACACAGCCATTTTGGTTCCCAAGGAAAACCTGCTATTTTTTGGTTCCAGCTGGGCACCAACTTTTCAGGTTCTGAGCCAGTTCATTTTTGGTGTAAATGCTCAGAACGGTTAAAAATTAGGTGCTTAAACAAGAACATGCCAGTTCTATGTTAGCTGAAAAGGCCTATGTGGGGTCTCTATCCAGAACATTCCCACTTCTGTAAGGGTCCTAACGCTTCCAAGGGTTCTTGGTAGAATAACCAAGGAGTTCTACTGTGAACCCTTTTATATTCAAAGGGTTTTATGTGGAATTGTCCCAGAAGGGGTCGGAGAACCTTTTTATACAGTATAGTCCAAAGAACTCTGGACAAAAAAGGATTTCAACTATTTCTTCCAAAAAGAAGTTTTGGATTAAAAAAGTTCCCAATTGAATCAAAGAACCTTGACAAACCATTTCTTCTGTGTAGAACCTCAGTCATTAGGAACCATTTTGGAACCCTTGATTCTAAGAGTGTATATTGGCAGTCTAACTAGATAAGTAATTAACGTCACTGCAGGCAGTATTGCTGCTGTGAGGCTGCAATGCCTCAGAGCATGGCCTTGTGAATACAACTATGATTTTATATGTAATCAAAAATGTATTTACTTTTTTTCCAATGCTCAGTGAAACAACATCAAACATCAAAACTGGTTCACTGAAAGATGTGATTCGTCTTTTTATCAAAAGCACAACCCGTGTACGTTTGAGGGAGAAAAAAAAAACTTCAATGTAGAATATCAAACACTTTTTCTTTCTTTAGAAAACTCTTTCACTACAGTTGTAGTTTACAGTTGGACTAAAGGTTTGTAGAGGTATATGTGGCCTCTGTTTGCTACTCTCCTCTTGTCCTGCGTTGATTGTTCATCTCCAGACTTCAATATCATTCACTTCTCTGAGGAGTTTTAGGTCATAACTGTCGAAAAAGAGGATGGACTCCAGTGATCCACTTCTTCATTTCAACCATTATCAACCCTGCTATCCATCTAGAGAGCAATGGTGTGTTTATTTCTCTGTGTGTATGTGGGGGCGGCTTGATGTGCATTTTTTGCTAGTTTTTGTGGGCGGCTGAATATGTGCATCAGTTTGCGTGAGTGCATGCACGTAGGTGTGTGTGTGTGTGTGTGTACAGGACATTTTTCCAATATGTCCTCCCAACATCCACCTCTCAAAGATGCATGGGGTGCCTGAGCCCTGGGGACTGCAGTTAACTTTGCTTAAAGCAAGCGACCATTGCAGAATAATTACCGCCACAGTGGTGGTGTGTATTGATGTCCACTACCGGGCCAAAGGACATCGAGATCCCTCTGAGATGATGAGCACCCAAAAGGAATGGTGTGTCACCCAATAAAGATTTACTATTTGCATCAGGAGGCTTAGTTTCGATTAGAGCTCCAGAAACAACCATTACAAAACAGACTACCATATGAACAGTGTTGCACTTGAAAGATGTAATAAATTTTACTCACTTGAAAATAATTGCATTAGTTTATTGAATACAAAAAAATAAAGTAAAATAATGACATTACTTCAGCTTCATGAAAGTTTTTTTTAAAACAGCTCCAAATCCTCCACACCAACACATCACATCTTCTGGATTTAACACCTGTAGATTAGGAGTTAGTATGTTTACTGACTGCCTATCAATAGCTAACATTAGCTTAGCCCCTGTGACTAACCAAATGAGGACTCCAGAGAAGTCTCATCCACAACTATAAGCTTACTAACTGAATGTAGGCTAAGCTATCAATGGCTAATAGGCAGCTAAAAAGACACAACATACGAAAAAGACAACTTTTGAGTTACAGAATCACAAGTGACCCTTCCTAAGTCCCGCCCTTTTTGCTCTGTGCTCCAATAACAGCTTAACCAAATTGGTACCTCAGTCAACTTTCTCTTTTCCTGTAAAAGCAACATGTAGTCACAGCTTAAGTTAGCTAAAGTTATAGAAAACTCCACCTAAACTAGGTATCTAATGTTAGCAAAATGCTGGCTCACTAATAATTCATGTAGATTTGTTAATTAGTCAGCATTTTACCATACTAGCTAACTTAAGATGTGAATATTAAGCACTTTCAACCATCTTCAAAATTTGTTTTTCTTTTCAAATAGACAAGCTAAGCATATAGGAAATAGGAAAGGAGAAAGTTAACACAGGCCCCAATCTTGCTCAGCTGTCATTGAAGCACAGAGAGAAAAGGGGCGGGTCTTCTGAACGGACAATTGTCTTATTTTAGTAGACAGTACCCATCTCCCCACAGCTCCTGCGCTAAGCTAAGCTAACACATCCCGCAGCAGTCGGTGCCTCATATCACCTCTCCATAGACCTTTCTCACAGCAGTCATTTTGACATGAATTAGTAGCACAAACACAGGTGTTAACAATGACACTAATTAAGGCTTCTTCTGCCCATTCAGGTCAAACAGAGTCAGGGTGCTGCTATTGTACATGACTCACTGGAAAAGCTCTGCTACACTAAATGTAACTGTAACCAGTATCATTGGTAACACCACTTGGTACTGAAAAAAGTGATCCGATTGTTGTAACCGTAATGTGTAAACAGCCAAAACTGCATAGGAATGTTTGTATGACTGTTTGGGTTCATTTTCACGTCTCAACAAAATACAACTTGTCAGTGAGGTAAAATGTGTGGAGATTGTATATGCCAGCCCCAGTTTGATCATCTATAAATATGAAAAATAAGCATACTATTGTAATTTAATTTAAAAGCTTGCTTATGTTCTAAGTTTATGGGTGTTTACATTGTTTAGTAGAAGATCATCATTTATTAATACGCTAATTAGCTCATTCGTTGGTTATGTCTGGCGTTAAGCACAGAGATGCATTTTAATAAGTTTTAACTTAAGCTGTTTAAGCAGAGGGAATTTAGGAAAGTCATATGAGAAATTGCAAACTTTGCAGGTTAGATATAGGAAATGTAAACATCCGGCCCCTTGGCACTTCAGTGTTTTTCAAGTCTGGCCCATCTAAAAAAAAGTAATTGAAAAGGCCTGCTGTATGCAAACAAAAAACTTTCTCCTTTTACCAAACATCTTTAGCATTCAGGAGCAGAAACTTTCAAGTGAATTTACACTCTCCCTACAGCCAGAACTGTCCCTCTTTTTGTTTTCTTGTCTGGAACCGATGCATGAACTTTAAAAGAATATTTGGCTGTCTGGCTGTCGCGCTGATGTCGCTACCCTGCTACTCAATAAAAAGCCCCCTCTGCCATGTTGTCTGAGATCTTCTTCGTCTCTCGCTGCTCAGGCAGAATGTCACCATGTTTCTAGCTTTGAGCATCGGAGCCATCAGATAAACCTGACATTTGACGGGCTGGATTGTATTCGGAGACGCTGCGCATGTTATTGACACACACCTGGGAGTCTCATCTGTGACACACAGATATGGAGAATTAATTCCCCTCCCATCATTTGAGAGAATAAATAGTTGTTTGGGATATGTTAGTGACTTTCCTGACCTCTCCCCAGCTTCTCTTTTTCTTTTTGTCTCGCTGTCTCTCATATTAAGATCTCTATCTGTCTTTATTATGAGAGATAAATTATGAATATATGATTTAACCAAGCATTCACAATGAGCTTTTATGTAACATACTGACTTGTTTCGTATCAGTGATCACAGCTTAATGATAGCGATGAGTTAATTACTTAAGATCTGTAGTGATTTAAAGACCTCTCTTGTCATGTACGCCCAGTTATTAGTCTTGTAGCTTTTGTAGCCATTTTTCCTTTTTATCACATTTCACATGCGTGAA
>JAJHUR010124448.1:2836-23538 GCA_027495735.1 Lutjanus campechanus | reverse complement strand
ACGCACAGACAAAAAGCAGGAAACATCAAAGCAGGAAGTCTGTATGCAAAGGAAATGAAGGGGAATGACAGATGTAGGCCCTTTTCTCTAATCGCTCTCTTTTCATCTCATCTGTTAATTTTTTTTTAACAAGAATCATTTATGTGTATTGTAAGATACGCCCTGAAGGTGATGTGTTCTTGTCACATGGCACATGGTTCCTGTCTGACCCAGATGAGAGCTGAGCTGGACTATTGTCATCTCTTACATAACTGGCCCAGGCTCACTTTCCAAAAATCAAATTAATCCTAAAATCATCATTGTCTCTTGGCTCGCAAAAGAACAAAGACAATCTTGGAGCTGCAGTAGGAAGCTTTCAGGGGAACTTGGCCTGGGATAAATGGCTTCCTGTTTGTCGCACAGAGCGGTTAGCTGGGTCAGCACGCACGGAGCAACAACAACAACAATCTCGGTCTGATGCTCTGATCGCTGTCTGAACTACAACTCTGCTACATTCTGTGCTTGTCTGTAATCTGTACTCGTCACTCAGTTTAAAGTACAGCCTGTCTTTTGCTAAGACTCAGAACAGTTAACCTAATTTGACACTTTATTGTTTCCTCAATGGGACTCTTGTCTTGTGGCCAGGATCCACATAAAAAAACACAACGACCACAATGTCACTGTATAAAAAAATTCACAGGGCTCATGAAAAACCAGAAGGGAAAATAATGGGTTCGGTGACACTTACTTTCTACAAATGTGGGAGGTTTTGCCATCTAGAATATCTTGCTTCTGTTGTTTAAGTTCAGTTATAGATCCATAGAAGTGCAGCATGCAGCCGTGCACAGATAAGCAGTAATATAAATGGACATATGGACAATGGAAGTTATGAGGGCTGCAAGCAACTATGCCTATATAGTATATTATATGGTATGTGTGCATCATAGCAGGCCATGGGAGAGTTTTTTTAGCGAGACCTCAAAAAGTTACAAGCTTCAATTACTGTTTTATTTAGAAAATGAAACTATAAGTCCTGCAATGATCTGTCTTCATTGAGACAAGACAACTAACTGGCTACATGTGCCTAGGACTGGGCAATATGGCTTAAAAAGAAAAATCTAGATATTTTTAGGCTATTCTGCAACACATTTTTTCCAAAATAGCATACCGTAAAATCTCAAATAGTTCAAACATATCATAATCTTATAAAATATGATGCATTGCTGGATAATAAACTAACCAACAGTAGGCTATATAAATTAGTTAAAATGAGCACAACCTTAAACACCAACACAACAACAGTAAAAATTCAACATACACATCAATACAGCAGTAATATTAATCCAAAAACCTGAGATATAACAGTAAAACACTGACAGGGACCACAAGTAAATATTGTTATAACACTTCCATACTTTTATCTTAGTAAAGTTTAGAATGCAGAATTTTTACTTTAAGACTTACACTCCACTACACCTGTTTTACCAACCAAACCTTCCTTTAACGAAGGGCTTGTGGGTAACCTGTGTGACAGAGATCTAGAAGGTTTGTTGTGAAGCCTCACAGAGCCATAGACTCTTTAGTCTTGCTTCTATGTCGTGGTTAACAGTTGTCCCACCCCACATGACATTGCAAGTGTCAGGGACCAAGCAGTGAGGCAATGAGGGGAACAGGAATTTGTTGGAAAATAGGGTTTTTATTTACCCAAAAAATGCGAAACAATATAAATCAAGAATTCAAAATCTAGGCCTATAAAAGAGGTCAACAAAATATAACTCTACTCAAAATAACAGCAACAAAACAGAGTGTTAACTGTACAAACTGACCTAACAAAATGAAACATGAGGGAACATATATACTGGCTTGGCCAAACCAACTAAGACAAGAGGGAGAAACAAAATGGACATCAACTAAAACTAATACAAAGGAAAACCTGACTAAATCCAAACACCCCTCTGACATGGCTGGAGATGGTATGGCCTGATGAGCTGGCCACAGGATTTAATGGGTTCAGCCCCTTGGCCACACCTTTTGCCTCTCCAGGAAGATGCCTCACCCCAGTATGGTAACTAAAAAAGATCAAAGAAAATTAATATAACAGCAAAAATGAATCATTTTAACTTTACAGTGTGAAAATGTGTGCACTCCATTTAAACAGTGCAAAGCTAAAGGAAAATAAGGAAATTGTAAATCAAATAAACTGCGTGGTGTGGACATGAATTGTTTGGGGTGTGGTCAACTGCAAATAAAATGGCATGTGTGCTTAAAGTGAAGTGAGTGTATGCACAGTATTACCCATTCTAACTGTCCTGTGTGGCCTTGGCCATCACAGCAAGACACAACAATATGTATATCAAACATCACAAATGTTTCAACACATCTTCTGGTAGCACATACAAATCCAAAAGTAACCACCAGTTATATGTATATACTTTAATAACTTGTATAACATGTTCATGTCCAAAATTGAAATAAATTGTACAATGAATAAATGAAGAAAATAGATGCTTTAAGCCTAGTTTATCCTAACAAAAGTCTTTTTTCCTCACCATCTAGACTTTCTCCCAGTAACTGACTAGCATAAACTATCATTTTTTTTGCATATTCATATTTCATATTCTTAAATGTATGCAATTTTTGTTTAGTCTATTGTCACAGGGCTGCACGATATGGTTAAGTCAGAATGTGATTATTTTGACTGAAATTGCGATTCGATTGGGGTGAAAGATTATGTAGTATCATTTAAATTTTTGCTGAAAAAAAAAAACTTTAGAATTGTGATGATGTGACATTTGTTGGGTTTGTGTACCAAACAGACATGTTTCTTACATCTGGAGAACAAGATTTGTAGGTCAGGGCGTCTCTACAGAACTACAGTGCTTCATTATAATGCTGTTTTGTCACACTTTTTTCCTTTATCAAAACATTACAGGGTTCAGCCATTTGGATATTGCACTGGACCATATTGTGATTTGAGAATATTGCGATCCATTGTGCAGCCCTAATTTGTCATTAGCCCACTGCTCTTCACTCTCAGGTCTGCCTTACAAACAGCATGTTTGTCACTGAGGCCACAGCCATCATTTTCCCACAGTGTCCACTGACCTTCCATCTAAAGCTCTGGCTAAACATCATCTTCTTCTATGTTGAAGAATCTGCCTGACAGCTAAATCTGTGAGGAGAGCTAAAGAGGCAAAACACAAGTGGCTTAGGAAGGGCCTGTAAAGACGAGAAGGACAGAGGATGGGGGGGAAGAGGAGGAAAGGGAGGGTACCTTTCTTTCTTTTCAGGCCATTATCATTCCAGCATCTGCTAATAATGGGGTGTTAACATCACAACATGGATAATTTCACTGAGACTCCCTCTGACCTTGATGACCCCTGATGCTTTGTCACTGTGTGCTTGGGAGAGAAAGTCCAGCTCTGACTGGGCCAGTTGTTTCTATCTTCTGCTCTGAAATATAAATTAAAATACAATTATCATGAATACTAATTATTTCTTATTTTCCTGGGGCCCACCCTGGAACTTAACTCTGCCCCCCTAACCCCACTGTGAACTACTGAACTTGTTCAAATACGGCTGCATGTTTTGCTAATATAATTGCTCTCTACAGTATTTGACTTGTGTTGATTCAAGAACAAAGGGACCTATTCTTTGACAATCTTTTTAGAAATTATGTTAAACTCATTCAGCCTGAGGCCACTCAGATTAATCTGATGATTGCTATCCAGAAACTTTCTGCCCTCAGTTGTATTTCTCCTCATTGTTTAACACAGATGTCAAAAGATTATGAACTGACAGTCGGGTCCATTTAATTGAGTCTCTTGGTCTTACGTAAAACTCAAAATTTACACATTTTTATACTACTTTTTTTTACATGTGGATTTTCTTTTTTTTTCAACAAACTCCTGACCAAATCTGGTCAGAACCCCCTTCCCATTTGTTGTATATTTTTTGTAAAATGACTAAATACCAAACTTAGACTAATGGGTGTTTTTGCACCATCAGACATCACAGAGTTTGTGATCAGTATGGTCAGTGTGCCAGTATCAGGTGACTGGTCAGAAAAATATTTTTGTTGTCTGACTGATTAAAGGGCTGAAAACACTGGGAGCAACCAGACAACACTTGGTGATGCAAAAATTACTCGTCTGAGTCAAGTGACCTTTCTGGAGCAAATGGTCTTTGTGTAACACTTGAATGATCTCTTTTGAAAAAATGAATTCCTTTTCAGTTTTGGAAACCAAACATTTACCAGTCAGCCATCGGCAACTCCTTCCTGTTCACAGGACTGTGTTTCACTTGCAGGAGCAAGTGACTGGGCCAGGGTAGTGTATAATAGAGCAACATTTTAACAGAAATTATGTGACTGGCAAACAGGACTAAACTTTTAATAATGCATTTTAGCTGACAGGTAGTCCTTATCCTCTTCTTTAGCCACAATTATTTTTAGAGATGTTGCTAAACCATTTTTTTCCTTCTCAATACAACTTTTCCTATTGACTAATACCAGGTACAGCTCTGACACTAGTGCACTGAAAAATAGATACATAACTGCTATAAACTACTAACCCTGTATGGATGTGATATGATTGCTATCTATTTCGTTTGGCCTGGCTCAGGTTAAAATCAGGTTTAAAATTTGGCGTACAGGACGCATTTATAGACTCACGTATTCACTGATACCCGAACAAGCATTTTAGGCTGTATCTGAGGCATTTTTGATACCAGTATTGGTATTTGAACAAGTCTAAACATTTTGGTGTTTTAGACCATGGCACTGCTATATAAAATCCTTTTATCCCTAACATGTTGACATGCAAAGTGGGTACCTGCACCACAGCCCCAGGTCTCACAGGGGACCCCAAAGCCACTGTGCACCAGTTTGATTATTTGTACATTTTAATGGAATTTACACCACTGAATCAACATGTTGACCAAGGTGGATCCTGCATTATTACCTGATGATGTCTGTCTTGTCTTATCGAGGGGTCCTGTGTCCAAATGTACTCAGAGTTTAGCTGCTACAGCCTTACTTGGTCTGGTTTGACCAACAGCTTATGGTAGCTAATGTAAACCTCCAACAGATATTGTGTGATATTACTTAATCAGTTCACTGATTTCATGACCCAACTTTAATAGTGATAGACTCGTGATCACTCTGTGATCACTCTCTCTCCTTCTCTCTTTTTCTGTGTCTGATTGTGTGAGTGGAGTCAGGTGTGTTGAGGGTGAGGGTGAGTCATCAGAGCCATACCAGCTGTATCTCATCTCAGTAACCAAGACATCTACAAATACTAGACCCTGCAACTTCCACTCTGCCTGATGCTACAGTAGCTTCTTCCTCAGTTAGTCAACACTTCAAACTATTTTTATGCATTTATTCTGGGTTAAGTTTGAAATTGTTTACTCACTCACTATCCTCTACTCACCATCTGGGGATTTCAATGTAGAGGATTATAGTGAGCTCACTATATAGTAGAAGAAGAAATGCTTTCGGACACTACTTGCTGTGCAGTTAATTATATCATTGTTATTTTTCTTTCAGTATAATGCATTATGGTATATAATGCGAAGTAATGGTATAATGGTATAATAATTCTCACTATACATTAAGAGAGCAACCAAAATAGGAAACTTACTGAGCGATTTTGGACAAAGCACTATTTTCTTGTCATGTCCTGTTTTCCCTGTTTAACCCTGTCTCATGTTCCCTGCAGTTACATCTGCATTGTCTCTGGTCTATTAATAACACACATATTTATATAATTTAATAATAGTGAAAGGAACTTGACTTAAGTAGCAGCAGGTTAGGAGAGAGGGTCCACTGAGTGGGTAAGGGGGGAGGTTTTTTTTTTTTTTCAAAGGAGTCAAATTTCCCAACTCTGTGGGTCTGAGAGAGAGAGTCACTCCGCTCAGAACTGAGAGAGGCTTTGTACTGAGAGAGAGAGAGGGAGAGAGGGAGAGCAGCAGTGTGACTTCAGGTCTGCACACTGAGGCAGAAGGACCAGAGAGTTTACCAGAATTTCATCACACACATGCACTTGGAGTTCACTTCTAAACCTGGATCTTTATTCATTTGCTCGCTAAAATGTTTCAAGGGTAAGGGAATTAAATATTACCTCGTTGTTTTCTGCATGTAAAGAAAGCAGAGTGGATTGTAATCCACTTTACCTTTTACTTCCTATCTTCACTTCAGTTACACCTCAGACTAGACCTGTGATGTAGCAACACTTCTTCTGTATGTAGCTATTTTGCGCTCAACATTGAAACACTTTTCACTCGCAACGTAAGCTGTCTTACATGAATGTTTTGACATTTTTGCAGACATTTTTAAAGTTTTTAATGTAAAGTCTGCTTAAAACTTCCCCAAACTCAACTTGCATTACATTACTGATGTGTCTCCCCAGGTGGTCTCTTGCCCTGCATCTCATCCTGCTGTGCTGGCTGGCTGCTTCCCTGCAGGTTATAGAAGGTAAGACTCATGCTACTGTTTCTCCACATTGCCACTACAAAGACATATACAGCTGGGATGGATCCATGAGAGGGGAATATGAGGGCCAAAACAGTTGTTTTATTACAGGAGTGAAGTGAAGCTCTTCATCTTGTTAATGATGTAGGTCCAACTGTAGGCAATTCAGTCTGTGATATTTACCCACCATATAGTATTTCTTAAAGTGATTTATTTAGATTGCCGCTGTGGTATCCTCTGACGGGTCAGTGAAGTTCTAATGCAACCTCGTCAAATTAAGAATATTTATCATGTGGCAGTACATACCAGATTCATAATCCTATTCAGGATTATGAAGTTAAATGCTCAGTCATCATAATCGCCAGACTATGATGTTATAACCCAGATGTTATGGTTTCTCATGTGATTGCAGCAAAGCACACAGCACAAGACAGTCACAACTATTCTTGATGTTAAGAGAGCAGTCTGCGTATGAAGAGATTTCAGGGTAATGTGTGCATATGTGGACTATTAAATCATAAAATATACAGTAAGATAATTGTATCAAAATTATTAATTTGCAACCTGGCCTCACATCGCATTTTATATTGCGTTAGATTTCTTTGGGAAATTTACTTGGTTGTTTTAAGGCAGAAAACATGAAAAGGTTTCATCTGTGAATAATGTGCAACATAACGCCAATTGACGGACAAACAACTCCAACAAATAGTGATTATCACAACTTAGCAGACTGTCAAGCTCTGAATGTTGAAGCGGTACGTACAGAGCTGTAGTAAGAATGATTCTCTGGTATATAAAGAGTTTGGATGGCGGTTTCTTTAATTATCCTCCCCAAAACCAAAAGTACAAACAGTACAGATGGAATATAGATATTTAGCTTCTTCTATACCTGTTCAAGGGGGGAATGTTGCATTGTTACTCCACCTTGTCGTTCTATCAAATGGTACAAACACGTAATGGGGGACATTCATGTTCCACCTTTAAACCACCAGTGGAAAGTGATGTCTGGGAACCATCAGGATGGGACACAACACTGTTGTGTTACACAGTGATGCTGTTTGTGATTTAAATGACTTATTCTACATATTTTTCTGGTTTGCCTAAGCAAAGAGGGAGCGACACAAACAGACACACACACACACACGCAGGCATGAGAGAAGCCTCTCCTCATAGATCATTATCGTCGATGGTGCTTTTAAATTGTTGCAGAACAAGTTACGCCCAGTTTATGCAGGAAAATATAAGAGCTTTATTTTTATAAATTCATGAGGTCGTCCGTGTGATTAGAAAAAGAAGAAGAAGAGCAGAATCTCTTGTTGATCGAGCCAGGCTAATGTGTATTGACACATCATGCAGTTTCACAGAGCTCTGAACCCGGCGTCACGCCTCTGGCTGGCTTGCTATTTAGAATCACACACTGGGGTGGCATTATGCTCCTGTCCTTGTTTTTGTCTTCTCGAAACCTGTGACTCAAATTTTTCGAGAAGAATTTCACCGCCACCATTATCATTGTAACCTGCATATTTGCCTGGTGAGAAAGAAACTTGACAGGTGTAACTAAACACAAGAGACACCAAATGCTAAATAGACTACACTGAGGACCCATTTGACTTAGTGCACTATAAGCATGTATAATGTGGACGAACCGATGTCTCCAGTCATGCTGACTACTTGACAGTATTTTAATGATCAGGGATTAAATATCTTTTTGGACTTTTACAAGACTTGCCAAAAGGATGCAGTGAAATGTGTCATGCCAAAGAACTAAGGTAAAACGATATTCATCAGTTAACAGTATTTGATCCACACCTCCCTCAGAGAACCATCATGAGACACATACTGTGGGTCAGCCCCCTTTTAATTTCCATTTTCACACCTCTGTCTGCTGCTTCTGCTGTGGTTTTCATTTAGTTACTCCCTGCTGTGGGGCTCCCCTTATACAGCTCTGTAGGAGAGAGATAGTTTGTTTGTTTGGCAATAGACCAGGCTTCCTCTGCCCTCTTTATCCTCTGTGTGTGTTTGTGTACATTGAGGTACTTGGAAGTGGCAGGCGAGTCAAACGCTACACCAGGGTGCGAAATGGAGTGTTTAGTTTGTTTGGTAATGGTGTGAGGGGTTTCATCTGCACTGCACTTGCCATTTGTGTGTCTGAGAAAATCAAAGAGGACGGTGTGGGCTGACTCACTGGGCTCTGAAGTGAGAGAACACACTTGTCCCCGTGCCAGTTTAATGTCAGCATGTGAAGGTACGGGTGGGTGATTTTTGACAATGGACGACGGAAATAATTTTCTGTTTTGAACATTTAAAGAAAGAACTTATCCAGGGCTGAGAGTTTCTGCAGGATGCTGTTGGTGATGGAGTTATTTATTATTCATACACTGAACAGAACTCGTCACATTGTGGACTGCCATGGGCTTGATGGTTAGAGAGCCTGTCTTGTGACTAGGAAATCAAATGTTCAAAACCCCAAACCAGCTTGGAACATCAGACAATTTCAGCTGTACCCTTGAGCAAAACACTTGAGCACCAAACTGCTGAAGTGCAGCTACATCAGTGTTTCTGAGCAATAAATATCAGCTCTTCTCACTGTCACTGATTCCTGGGATGCAACATTTATTCCCACTTTATCCATTTATGCCAGCAGCCTTGTTGGTGTTTGGTAGTTAGGTAACACTTTATTTGAAGGGATGTACATAAGACTGACATGACACTGTCGTAACCACGTCATGACACTCCTCATGAACATGAAGGAATCTTTATGAATGTTTATGACTGTCATTAAGTGTCATTTGGTCCATTGTCATTTTTAATACAAAGTTGACATTGTTTGAGATTATAAATTATGACAACTTGACATTAAACAAGCCAGTAATGTCTTTGTTATGACAACTTGACATTAACCAAACAAAAATGTCTCTTTTTTTTATGATCATTTGACATTAACCAAGACAACACAACCTGTCATAAGCCATCAGCATGCCTAATTATCAAACTTAAGGAAACTGTTAAACTTTATTTTTGCCATTATAAGTGTGCTATGAATATTTTCCTTGATCTCAACTTGAACTTTTCCATGGACTATAAAGCCAGCTTGGTGACATAGTACAGTACCACACCGATGTAGAGAATTCCCTGATAGACAAATAGCTTGCTTTGCTTGTTGTTAAAGTAGGATAACCAAACTGCAGCTGGCATTAACTACTTAGCTCAGTTAGCCAAGCAGTTAACTGTGCTACCAACTGACTCAGGCACAGGGTGCCAGGAGCTATTCCCAGCAAGAAAACCACCTCAGTGCTCAAACTGGCCACCATCAATCTTGGAGGCTGTGTTAGGTCCCGGGCCAGTCATGTCCAATACATTGATCAGTACAGCGGTCAACTCAATGACAGTGGTTTATGTTGCTGCCATAGTTAAAAATGTGTGCCAGATGAACTCCAAATGATAATGGCCTTGTCAGAAAACGGAGGTGCCTATCTTGGGGGTTGTAGTTGTTTCACGTAATGACAGAGACTTTGAAAACGGTAACGAACAGGTAGCAGAAGGAGAATTATGACTTAAATAATGGCACTCAAAGGATGGATTAAAAGCCTACTGTCAAAGAGAGGGTCAAGATGTGATAATTGTTCAAATAGAAGGATAACGGCAGACAATTTGGGACAAGCGGTGGAAGTAGCTGTGTCCTGCCACACAGTGTGAAGTGGGTGTGATTGTTGGATGGTCGATTTCAGATAGTCACAAACTTTTTTTGGATGCGGCCCACACCAACCTCAACAGTGGACTGGTTTGTGTGTTGTGAGGGAGTGGGGTCGGGGGGTCAGATTGTCCAAAGCATACTGGGTGGAGTTTGGGGTGATGGAGGGCATTCAGGAGACTGGAGTTGCCTGTTATTACAGATCAGACACAGTGTATCACCATATTTTGTTTACCATAACCACTATCTTTCCCCAACCCCATGTAGTTCATACCAGTTGCCATGTGCAGACATTCTCAAATGTAAACGTCATACAAACATTGGCACTGGATGAAACAATTGTTTTGCAGAGATATCCCATATCAAGGTTCTTTAGGTTGGTTTTAGTTGGTTAGACTTACACATTTAAAAATCTATTTCATTGGCCATCCTGGCACAACAGTTGCCAGAAAAGTGTTTCTGACATCTTTTCAGACGTTGATGAATCTTATCCCTTACATTTAGCACTCTTTTTTTTTTTTATTTAGTTGGTTTAATGTGAGCAGAGAGCATCTTTGTTCTAAATTTCCAGGCACACTTCAGCTGAAAAAGGACATTTTATCTTACGGTTTTCCACACAGACTTCAACCCTGTCCCCCCAGAAACACTCTTACTCCTGCCTCCAGGAACCTTCACTTTCCATTTACCGTTGGTTGAGTTGCTCTGAAAGGATTCCATGTTTAGCCAATATAAATGATTGTGAGGTGAGCCCAGTAGGAGTCTGTTTTGGCCGAGACATTCCACTGTACAGTAGGACTTAGTCACATTATTTTACTGTTGACGGTTTCGTCATATTTAAGTTGAGATCCACAATATCAGGCATATTTTGGTTCCCCCAGTCATTTAATGTTTGCTGTATAAACCATATTCACCTGTAAGAAACAAGCTTACTGCTGTCAAAAACACATTGTAGTTTTCTCTCTTTCAGTCATGTTCAGTCCTACCTATATGCCTTTCAGCTGCTTTCACTCTTGACCTTATTTGGACTATGATGTTACTGGAATAAAACTCCCACCGACTTCCTTTAGTGTTTTATGAGCCTTAAAACCTGGCAAGCGAACATGTCATAGAGCTGCATGAAAGAGCCTCTACCTAAATGTCTTCAGTATATGAGAGAACTGAACGCCCTCACTGCAGCGGCGTCCTGTCTGGAATGTGCTCATTGAGCCAGAGTGACTTTGATTTGAACACAGTTGGGCACAATGGGCCAACTGTAAAAGGTGTCATTGCTGTATGTGTGTAACGGTCGGCTCTATGGGATTTTGATGGGGGAAACTTGTCTGTGGAAACTTGAAAATAAGAATGGGTGTTTCTTTTAGGGTCTCTCGACTTTCCGTTGAAAACGGTTTGTATGTTCCATGATGTGATGGTGACTGAGATGATGTAGTTCTTTAGCTTTGGTTCCCATTACCATATAGTGGAAAAGAGACTGCGCTTGGATTCAAAACAAGGAGGGAAAGAGCTGTGGTTGTTGCAGACAATGTTAAACTAACATCAGAAGCAGTTATTAGATTGACATGATTATTTTTAGGATAAAAACTCAGATTTACAGTTCATACTGTAATATTTTCAAGAAAGGAAATGCTGAAATATCACTGGTTTTCTGTTTATAGCTGTTTGGCTATGCTGTTTCTATGGCTACTGTTTAAAAGGCCGATCATGAATCATTATCATTGTGTATCTGTTCCATGCTGTCTAGGCTTTGGGGCAACAAACATGCAAAGAAAGTCTTTCTACTGAAAGAGTCTAAATCTTCATTTACTTGAGGAGAGTGTTAACATTCAGTTTATGTGGACACTTTTATTTGAAATATTTACTTGCATTGTTATTACCTGCTTTACATGTTAAAATACAAGATAAGAACATTACTACTTAGTAAAACTTAATAAGTCTTAGTAATAGGAGCTGTAGAATCAAACTTTTGTTTGTTCAGTTTAGGGCTGCAACTAATTATTACTTTTATTATCAGCTCATCTGTCGATAATTTTCTTGATACATTTTTTAATCAAATTCTGTCAGGACCAAGAATAACAGCAAATCAGGTGATTATTTTTGATGATTAATCTACAAAATAAAATCAGGGGTGTGTCCACACTTTTTTGACAAGGGTGGGCACTAATGCAGGGGTGACATGAAGTATGTGCATGTACACACACACACATGCCTTCGAATAGCATTAATTAACCATTTCTTGTATCTACTTTCATTACTAACATTATAGTATCTTACAGTTTCTTGCATTCCTTTGTTTAATATGTTTATTTACAATATAAATAATCCTACCAGTGACAACACAACATTGTATCTCCATTCTGCCTCAATCCTCAGGCTGCTCAGGAGACTCTTTAATCCAGCATCAGCATTTCACCATGAAAAATATTTTTTATGATTTATCATCTATTTTCCTGTTTGTATATATTATTTTGTGTAAGGTTGTATTTTTGTTAGTAGCATAAAGAGAACTGCTAGTCAGTTCTCATTTTACAACCTTGTGTTGTAAAATGTCCAATCAAGTAAATTACCAAGTAAAAAATTAAAAGTCGGCTAAATACAAAAGAAAAAAGTGCACACTTAAAAATACTTGTCAACGTTTGGTTCAAACTAAGGT
This sequence comes from Lutjanus campechanus, assembly GCA_027495735.1. Classification (NCBI taxonomy): domain Eukaryota; kingdom Metazoa; phylum Chordata; class Actinopteri; order Lutjaniformes; family Lutjanidae; genus Lutjanus; species Lutjanus campechanus. The sequence goes on along the minus strand of JAJHUR010124448.1, from coordinate 10,749 downwards.
CCCGGCCTTCCCTGGGCAGATAGCCAATCATCCTTGACGATAATGGGGTGGCCAGTCAATTATCCAGTGCCCCCCTTGAGAATATCATTAATTTTCTGTCTATCAATTAATCCTTTCATTAGCCAACTGTTTGAGCCCAGCTTAGCTACTCAGCTTCTGTGTGGTCATGTTTTAAGCGAAAAGTTTTGCCTGTGTCAAAACCATTGATATCAATTACTTATGGTATTTCAAGATTTTAAAGAAACAATAGCCAAGGGAATTTATAGAAATTAAAAGTTCAAAGCCTAAATATTTGATGCAGCCTCAAGCTAACAAAGTAAGTATTTTTTTTCTAGTACAAAATATTATTTTTACAACTTCCCTTTACTCTAAAAGTCTGTGTGTCTTAGTACAATTGTGCAGTTACCCTTTGCAGTTAACAGAAAAAGAAAACAATCTACTCTCGTTTGATTCACTCTTGTCTTGCACTACTGCTTCATCCCTGGGGGTGTTTTGGCTATAGATGCACCGGGAGAGAGGACACACAGCTCTAAATATGCGTCATCTCACACACACCTTTTATGAGAGCGCTTTGCCTTTCTCCATTTGACACGTACAAACACATCTTTATCCGTCATCAGAGGCAACCTGCTGCATCTGCTGCCTGTCATGTAACACCTGTGGCTCCTTAGCCCACAATCATTCACAGCTTGTACACTCTGTCCACTGATAATCAGGTAAAAGTATATGAATGACTGCTGAACACCTCTGCAGAGATGAAAGTGAGTATAGAGAGCTAATGAGATGGCATGAGCCAGTAGCTGGCAGACTGACAGTAACAACCTGACCTACTTGTTTCTTGCTTTGGTCACTTTGATTTTTCTTACTAGTGTGACTTTAACATTTAGAGGTAGTAACATGGACACAAACAGAGCAAGGTCCAGAATTAAACTGATTTGTAACAAGACCTGGCAACAAGATTGATAAAAGTGTGTCAGATATATGATAGATAACCACAACACACAACCATTATACAGGAAGTAAAAATAATAGATCTTGAAGACATATTGTATTTTTGTGTCTCTTTGTGGTTATTAAAGATGTTTTAATTTGATCTATTAACGTTTATTTTTAAGAGACCAGTGGGCTTACAGAAAAACATTGACAGCTGTAAAAGGTCTATCTGTACACATATTTATAGCCAAAGCTAATTTCCAGCTAATTTTCAACACCAACACCAGTCCCTTGATGGGCATTTGTTTCTTTGTGGTCATTTTGCTTACTCTTTTTGTAGTCAGTATGCATCTTTCTGTAGTTTGTTGTCTCTTTGTGGTATTTTGTGTCTCTGTGGTCATTTTGTTTCTCTTTTTAGTAGCTGGGCAATAGTTTCTGGACTTACAAGACTGTTCTCGCTGTTGTGTTATTTGTCTTTACCCACTTAGTCATTTTATCCACATTACCATGATTATTTATCAAAGATAATGATATTGTCCACAGCAGCCTCCCTACTTTGCAGTGTTTTGGTCTTACTGTGGTGGCATTGTGTCTCTTTGTAGTCATTTTGCATATATTTTTGATCATACTGTGTCTATTTGTGGTCTTTTGAGACTCGTCATTTTCCATTTCCTTATGGTGGTTGTGTTCTTTTTGTAATCAATTTGTGTCTCTATGAATGACATGTTGCAGGTGAAACCCAGTGGGGCCCCTGAACCTTTGGGTCCCTGGACCTGTGCCCGGTAGACCCATTCAGTAATCGATCCATGTCTATTAGAGGTTTTTTTTTTTCAGTATCTGCTAGAAATTAAGGAATACCAAATGAAACTAAGGAAACCAAATTCTGATATTAGAGGCTTGAAGGTTTACTTCATCCTGGATAGCTAAAAAGATTAGATCTTTTTCCATTAAATGTGAAAACATTTGAATTTTTTTATCTGTGACAATAACAAACAGTTTGTTAAGTATGAGAAAGTAAGATTCTCTCTGAAGTTGTCTGCATCTCCAGCCCACATTAATATCTAATAAAACGAAAACCTCTTGAGATCTTGACCTAGCCTGATAATCATGCTGAATTGCCACTTGGCTTCAGTCCTCTATTGTTAGTAAATTATCTATTGCTGAAAAAAAAACCTGAGATGTGGACAGCAATGCAGAAGTCTGCAACCAGGTTAATCTGGAACATGGACCTTAAAAGACCTTTTTGTGGGATTTTATTCAACTAACTTGTCCAGATGACTCGGACTGAATGTCACATACTGTCCCTCCTGTGGTGTCTTTAATGCTTGATTTTATGTAACTACTGTTGTGCAACATCATGTCCACAGTTTGAAAGGAAAGGTTGAAAGGACACTGTTCTTCTGTGTGCATGTTTATGCTCAGGTATGCTTTTGCATATTTGGGTCTGAGTCTGTGGCTGAAATTATGGCCATTTGGCTGTTTGCAGTAGGAGAGAAACACACAAACACACACACACACACACCAACACTTTCTCCCTTTAAGGACGAACCTTATCTGTCAAAACACTACATTTAAACAGCATACCTATCATCCTGGCCCATGTAACATAAGATGCATACACACTGTCAATTACTATGTTGGCATTGGAGAATTGCCTGGAAAACTGAATTTAACCAAACCTTGACCATTTAAATTTGCCTCTTCTTCCAACAGCAATTAGGAATATTTGAAAATATCTGTCTGTAATTTACCATAACTTTGAATACAATACATATGAGTTTTGCTTTGATTGTAGGCAGCAAATTTCCTTTATCCAAAATTCATTTAACAGTTTTTGATAGAAGCCCAAGCCCTTCATCCATCAGCTCTTCCACAGGTTCTGTGTTTTGACATTCTGTGCCACAGCTGCCCTTTTATTATTTACTTTTGGATTAGACACAGCCGCTCAAATCCTTCTCCTTCACTTATCCTCTTTCCTCCCCTGAGGCCGCGTGGATGTGCTGCTGAGTGCCAGCTCTTTAGCCTCTGTCTTGTTTGTCCGTGTTCTTAACGAGTGCCTTTATATCACCGCTGAGTCAGATGAACATACAATATACGTACAATAGTGTGCAGTGTGTAGTGAAACATGCAATGATCAAAAAAGGACTGTGCTGCAAAATAATCAATCGTGCACATGTCAGAGCCTGTATGGTCATCTCAAAGCCAGTTTTACGAGTGTTACTGAAAGTTTGAGTGTGGCTGAAGCTTTTTACAGATGCTTGAAGATTAATGTCATATCCATGTACACTCAATCCTAAAACTAATCTAAGCATTAATTGCAAAGACTTAATTTCTGTAGAGTGCACACCATTTCTTTCTGTGGACAAAGTTAGTCATGTGTTACTTCATATAAAAAAATACTCCTTTGCCTCCCACTCGGTCAACCCAGTATCACTAAAAATGTCATGAAATGCCGTCTACAGATCCATCGGGTGGAGGTTGGGGTAGCGGACACCCCAAACCGCAGTCTTTTCCTAAATCTAAACGAGTAGTTTTGGTGTCTAAACCTAATCCAACTGCAACTGTCATCTCAGCAAGCCTTGTTTTTGAAAGTGTACCCGGACCAGGCGCGGCGTTATGGGTGGGCCTGACGGGCCTGCCCACCCACTTGTACATTTGGCCCACCCTAAATGACTGGGAGAACATATATTTCTTAACTTTTAATTATTAAAATCAGCATTTTAATACACCCTTAAGACAAAAACGTTTCCATTTGAAAAAAGACAACTCTTATTCGGCTATTATCACCTGTGAGGTCTGGTATCGGCACTGAAACCGTCTTTAAAAAGTGTCATAACCAACTAGAAGCGCTAGTTTCTCTCCACAGCATTATACCAGTCATTTTTGTTAAAGTAAGATTACCAGTTGGAAACAGTGTTAACTTTTGTAATTAAAAGGCCCACTCAAAGTTACTGTGGCCCACCCAAAATTGAAATCCTGGCGCCGCGCCTGACCCGGACCTTGCATATTTATTATTACAAACTTGACAGTGGATTGAGAATGTGGTGGATGACAGATTCGTTTTAAATAGTGATGGGAATCTGCCTCTTTTCCAAGATTCGGCTCTTTTGGTTAGGCTCCCTTAGAAGAGCCGGCTCTTGCGGCTCCCAAATGGCTCTTAGTATCACTTGGAGCCTTCTATTTTAGTCTAATTGAGCTATTATCAATGGTTTGTGTGTTGGTAAGCAATTTTTTATTCAGTGTTTTCATAAAAGCCTTATTTTTATGCATTTTCTCATTACAAAAAACACAGTTACTATTGTTCAGCCTTTTAGTCAGGTTTGTTGTTGACCCTGCTCTGATGGATATTTTAATTTTACAAATTCTGCACTCAGCTTTGCAGTCTCCATTATCATTGAAATGCAGCCAGATGCTACTTCTTTTTGGGTTTTAGCTCATTTCACTAAATGATGAAATGAGTGAAAAGTAAAGTTCTCTTTTTCTAGACACACTTGTATTTAAATCTGGTTCCCCGTCTCTCTGTCGCTATGTACCTGGCCTGTACCACTGCACTCGCTGTCTTTCATATAATGGCATGATCCTACACATGTGATTGGTCGCATGGTGAGCCCATCAATAAAGTCCTGCCCCTGCCTGCATGGATTCTCAGCAGAGCTGAGCTGATTCCTCTCTCTCTCCAACGGGAGTCGGCTCTTCTCGTTCGCTACAAAGAATCGGCTCTTAGAGCCTGTTTGTTCGCGAACGACACATCACTAGTTTGAAAGTCGTACTGTCAGGAAAAAAAAGAAAAAAGGAAATTGAGTCTATTTAATTAACTTGAGTGACTGTTACATGAACTGCTGTGAGACTGTGTTGACTGTATGTATTCTGTATCATCTAGTCCTGGTGCAGATTGGATGACCTGCTCCTGTTACAAAAGGAAAACAGAATGTGCTCAGGACACACTGACTTGACACTATAAGATGATAAATGCCCCAGATCCCTTTAGGGGTTAATGAGAAAATCTAAATTCAGACCAATTATGCGAAACTAGCATTGTATGTTCTGGTCCTGCCTGTCGCTCGACATTACTACCCACTAAAAGGAAGTTTTTCCCACCACACTCGCCTTAGTGCTTGCTCTCAGAGGAAATCATTGGCTTTATAAAGAGCATGGTTTAGACTTGCTCTTTACACCACACATTTAGTCGACCATCTTAAGAGCCGTCGTCCTGATCAGTAAGACCAACTTGTGTAGACAAAGAGAAACAGGCACCAGCAAAAAGAAAAACCTGTCAGCAGTTTTTTTTTATTTTGACTAGTGAATGCATACATTTTGAAAAGCATTGTACTTAATATCTTCATTGTGGGCCATCACGATACAAGGTAGGAGTAATAATGTGTTCATTCTATTATAGGAGTGCATTGATGTTCCCTGTAATTAGGTGGAAAAATGATCGAACTTCAGCAATCGGCTAAAATGAGTTGCAAAATATTAAATATCAATAAAAATCAGATTTCTACATCCCTGCTCTGTAACATGTTAAGATTGGCCTTATTTGAGGTGAGCTGGGTATTACACCTCATTGTGGTGTTCACTGCACCTTGTACTGCCCGACAAGAAAGTCTCAATAGACACACAAAACAGAAACACAGAAGGAAAAGTACAACACTGCACAGCATTTTACTTCTGCAGTTCTGAACAATAGTGAATTTTGTGGTGCAGCGTCAGTGGGTGGATGTCAATAGATGGTACTCTGCCAGAGGGTCTGTGGAGCGAAAATGAGATAATATTTTCCTGTCACATTTCTCTGAAGGTTGCCTTTCATTCTGACCAAATGTCTGTCACAATACACAATGTGGAGCACTTCCAAAAATACAAAGATGACATCAGTGACCTGCAGGACTTCAGTGTGCTCACAGACATGGTCCACAACACTTAACAGTGCCATGAATGCCCTTGTTTGTCTCATCAAGGGTCCGGCATGGGAATCACACCTTACACAAAGACAGTGATAGACACTTTCTACAGGATCGCATGTGTAAAAGAATTCTCCATTACTGTGCTTCCCCTGGCCTTCATTAACATTCGTATTGGAGGAGGAGATGAGCCCATGCGAGAAGCTCCAAGAGGTTGTTTGCACTGAGAACAACTCTTGCAGCTGAGCAAACAACACCAACACCCCACATGCACACGCACACACTTACACACACACATACACACACACTCTGAATCTCACTTTCAATGCCTTGTGCCCTATGCATAATCAGGACATAAACGGATGTAAATATCCAGCTCGTATCTATGATACCACATATTTGGTTGGTTTGACACAAATCAGTTGAAATCTGTCTGCCCTCACTGTAAAATACGATAATTAAATATTACTGTAATCACAAAAAAATGTTTTATAATACTTCTAGAACTTGAATGAGCTTATTTAAAGACAATGATTGTAATGAAGTTTACACTATTGGTTGAAACTTTGGTAACTCTTTCTCTGATGCCCATGTCTATAATGCATTATAAACCTACTTAAAATGCATTGTACTATAATGGCAATGTATAGTTATAGCCTAGTTGTAAGCACTCCTAAAGAATCATAAAGCTTTATAATAATTATACCACATCATAAAACATTTTATAACAATTTGTACAGTCAGGTATCGTAATACTTCATATTTGCTGGTCACTCACTGACATGTTTTTTTTATTTTTTGGCAAGGATCATAGTGCATTACATTCTCATAGTTGTGATACATTATAACCATTTTCAGACTTGGGCGCCACAGACTTTTTTTCATTTCTAGAAAATGTGCCTTAATTTGCAAGAATGCAACTTTTTCTGATGCACTTACTTGTTTTCATGTACTATAATGAAATCAGCAAAAGTTTTTTCTCTCCCATTGCTGCAAAATATGTTAAAATCCTATATATATTCTTAATATGTACTGTATATATATTTTATTGCCTGTTATACAAACTGCAATCTACTACAGTGTGCAGTATGTCATGACACAACAAATCTATTGTGCTGTCATGTAAAACAAAGTTTTACAGTAGAAGCTGAAAAAACCCGTCAGTCTTCAGTAAGTTTACGACAGCTGTGTTAATTCTCAAATTTAATGTGTTATCATTTGATTACATTAAACTTAAGAACAATTCAAGGCAAATCGTCTGCAGAGGTTTGGAGCAAAATGGGAATTTGAAAAAATGTTCAGTGATTTGACAGCTGAGGAATGTTTATGAAATGACAAAACTAACACAGACGAAGAGGAAATGGGGTTAAAGAGCGAACTCAGCACCAAGCCTGGTGAGATCAGTCCAGTCTACCTGTCTGTCTGTCTGTCTGTCTGCCTGTATGTCTGTCCAGCTCATTACACTGTCGATTTGTCCCTATTATCTCAGCAGGCACTAGCTTATGAAGAAAAAAATGTCGCCGAGCTGCACGCTAGGTGACCTCTTTCTTTCTGTCTGCATCTCTATAGTTGTGTATTTCAGGGGGTGAAACGAGAGGGTAGCAGGGGGCTGGGGGGAGAGGGGAGGCAGGATGGGGTGAAATCCGGGGACACTTGATGTAATGGAAACTGTCCCTCTGCAGATGTCCGCCTCTGACCTCCTAACAACTCCAAACAATGCATTCTTTGATCTGAAATATGCTGTAAGCCTTACAGTGTGGCATTGAGTGAACTTGTGTGAGTATGTGTGTGTGTGTGTATATAATGTTAGTGCATGTGTGTGTGCCAAGTCAGAAGTTCATCTGTAGTTCTATACGAGTCAGTTGGTTCTTGTCTTAATAACCTGTGGATCAGCAGACAGCCTGTAAACCATTAAACCATTCTGCTGTCATGTTGCAGAGCACATGCTCTAATCACATGTCATCTGCCATAAGACCAATTTAACTTCATTTATGACTAAAATTCAAAAATTGTTTGTTTAATAGTTGGCAGCATGCTCTTTAAATTTACTTTAAGCACAGTCATTTTTATTTTTATTTTTAG
>JAJHUR010124429.1:1077-14521 GCA_027495735.1 Lutjanus campechanus | reverse complement strand
AATTTTACTTCTTTGAACCCTGAATCGTAGTTTAAAAAGTTTAAAGGGGAAATATCGACCCCTAGACATCAGAAACATGACAAGGGGCCCCAAGAGGTCACAAACCGAAAAATATTAAGGACCAGGTTTAATTTTAATTTAATTTAATTTTAAAATCTTAATCAAAAACAAAAGGGATGAATGCTATTGTGGTAGAGTGAAAAGTATGGAAATAAACTATTTGTTTTAAATTCAAAAAGCAAGTTTTCCTCATATGTTTTCTTCAAACTATGAAAAAGAGTTTTAACTCTTGGGCAATGCATGCTGGGACGTTTGCTAATATGCCGATCATGTTTCTTTAGAAACGTATTACTGAGCTGATTGAACTCTGTACAGTACGTTCATTCAACTCATCATTTCAAGTCAGAGGAAAAAATGTTAAGTTTAAATTTTAATAAATAAATATAATATATAAATATAAATATAAATATGTTAAGATGATGAGAAATTATTAATTTATTCCTGTATGATTGTATGATTTCTGTATGTAAAATAAAATACACAAGTTAAGTACAGGTACCTCAAAATTGTACTTAATTACAGTGATTAAGTAAAAAATAATAATAACAATTATAGATTTTATTTGTATAACACTTAGTGGTCCTTCACATGGTAGAAAAAATGAATGTAGTTAGTTTCCACCTCAGAAGGGACACAGATGCTCTCTCTCTCTCTCTCTCTTCTGGCGGGTGACTGTTCATCATTATGCACAACAGCTGTAATTCAACGTTAACCCTCTGTAAGAGAAAAAAGAAGAATGTAAATGACTGTATATCCACTAACACCATTTATGAACTGTTTGATTGTGTGGAAGAGCCAATAATCAAAGGTCATATAGAGTTTTCTCACGTTTCCTGTCCTGGATGGCCGACACTTTCTGGTCTAGACAGCTTTTGAATCATTCTGTGTGATTCATTAATGAACCAGATCCTGCAGTCATGGTTTATTTTGTGTGTGGATCAGCAAGTCAGAGTTCTGGTAAACTGGGACTGGGACCGTTTTGGCTTCGTGGACGTCGTCCATTTAGTCATGTGCATGGACAGAGGCAGCATTTTGGTATTTATGGAAACAAAAAAACCAAGATAGTTGATTTTATACCCTTTTTAAAATATGTGTTTAAGAAACTGGATAAGAATTAATCCAGTGATCGTTTTAAATTATCTCCTACAGTTTACTGTTCCTATACTCTCAGAAAAAAAAGGTGCTAACTGGAACCATAAAGGGTTCTTTGACTCAGTCCCATAAGAGAAACTGTTTTCATTCTTGGTAGAACCTTTTATAAAGGTTCCATGTGGAACCCCGTCTAACTAGAGCCCAGCATAAAGGGTTTAGAACCTACCTAGAGGGCAGTTCTACAGAGAACCCTTTCATATCCCAAGGGTTTTATCTAGAACTCAATGAGGAATTTCAACCAAGAGCATTTTTATATTCCAAGGGTTTTATCTTGAACGCACCCAGGGGGTTCTGCCAAGAACCCTCTCATATTCCAAGAACATATTTTAGAACCCACCCTGGGAGTTGCACTGATAACCCTTTTATATTACAGTACAAAAGAACCCTTGACGAAATTCTCAAAGAACTCATTCTTTGCATGAAAATAGTTCTTAACAGAACCTGTAGTCTTATAAGGAACCTTCAAAAAAGGGTTCTTCAGAGGCAGAAGCACATGGTTCTGCGTAGAACTTCAGACCTTCAGGAAGAACCCTCTTGGAACTCATACTCTTATAGTGATATCCAAAAGTTGGCTCTAGAGAATCCTTTCAGGGTTTTATCTAGAACCCTAACCCAGAGAGGTTCTACTGATAACCCTTTTACATTATGGCACAAGAACCCTTGATGAAAGATTCTTGAAGAACTTGTTCTTTGGATGAAAATTGTCTTTAACGGAACACTTAGTCTTACAAAGAACTTTGACTAAAATTTTCAGCAAAAAAAAAGAGTTCTTTAGAAGCAAATGGTTGTGGATAGAACCTCAGCCCTTCAGGAAGAACCCTTCTGGAACCCATACCCTTCTAGTAATAGCCAATCGATGGTTCTAGAGAACCCTTTCATAGTCCAGAGTTTTATCTAGAAACCACTGAAGGGGTACTGATAACCCTTTTTTATTATGGTACAAAGAACCCTTGATGAAAGAGTTCAACAGTTCTCGAAGAACTTTCTTTGGATGAAAATGGTTCTTAATGGAACACTTTTAAAAAAGCATTCTTCAGAGGCAAATGGTTCTGGATAGAACCTCAGCCCTTCAGGAAGAACCCTTATGGAACCCATGCCCCTCTAGTGATGGCAAACCATTGGTTCTAGAGAACCCTTTCATAGTCCAGAGTTTTATCTAGAACCCACTGAAGAGATACTGATAACCCTTTTTTATTACGGTACAAAGAACCCTTGATGGAAGAGTTCAACAGTTCTTGAAGAACACTTCAAAAATGCACTCCTCAAAGGCAAATGGTTCTGGATAGAACCTCAGGAAGAACTTTTATTTTTAAGAGTGTATAATGTCTTTAACGTTATAGGACGTATCTAGCTGTTTTTACACTTTTATTTTATTTATTTTTTTAAAGTTGCAACAATATTTTACTGCAGAACTACTTTTTTGGATTTTGGGAGACTCATCAGTCCTGACATGTTTCTTCCCGGATCAGTCTTTCTCTCTCCTCGGAAGGGTGTCCCCCTTCTGAAATTAGGCCAATGGTATTCCTCGTCAGCGCCCAAAGGTGCGGGGAGCCACTCCAGAGCGTCCCGGCCAACCCAGAAACACACCTACTGTGTTGTAAACTGTGATAGTCATCCGCTGACAACCGCCTGCCCTGCCTCCGAGTAAAGAAGAAGTGGGCGGCGAAAGGCAGACTTATCTCTTCCACGCTCCGCCTGGGTTTTACACCGCAGACGCCTGATGCCAAGACACATGGATCTGGGACCACGACCGAGAGAGAGCTGGATATGGGATTTCTCACACCTCAACAGGTAGGCCTCGGGATGGAAGGAACAGCCTTACAATTGTTTTATTGCCACTAAAATTATCTGTTTTCTCTATGTACTTTTGGATTTGGGCCGCCCTGTAAGGTGGAGACATACCTTTCTCTTGCCTAATTGAAGTTCTGATGAGGGCTTTCTGCTCGTCGTTGTGTCTTTTCATAATATGGCGCTTGTCTGACCACACGCAACCAAATTTCATGTTTTAAAACATCACAGTGTATATCTCACAAGCTATTTTAAACTGGAATCTCCAATTACGCACAAACCTGTTGGATCATCGCGCGTCTGTTTGGCTTGTTGTTTCAGCCTCTCCACCGCAGCAGCAGTGTGTTGAGTTTCTCATCCCAGCGCTCCTGGATGAGGATGAAGCCGGGCCTGAAATGTAGGAATGGACTTTACCGCCCAAACTATATGAGAACATGGGTCCAGGAAGGAAGGCAAGATGTTGGCATAGCTGTTGAGTTGAATGCCCTGCTATGCCATCAAATTGCCATCTTTCTCTCCCCTTTGCAGCAGGTTCAAGTCCGTGGATATACAGTAACTGTACCTGTTCACACCGACAAATCTTGTGCGTTTTGAAGTGTCTTTGGTTTAATTTTGGACATTTTGAACCTTGTGCATGTATGATAAATGTTTTTTAGCAAATTCTCTTTAAATTGGGCAACAAACTATTTTATTTACAGTTACATTACAATACAGTTAGGCTAATCATTACAGTACTACGAAATGTTGTTGTAAAGAACGTAAGCAGCCCCAACAAATGCACTGATGGTTTCTTATAACGTTAATACAGTTTACAAAATTACGTGTATTTTTTTTCCTGATGCAATACAAGCCAGTGAATGCAACACTAATTTAATCTTTGTAATTTTAATTTAATTTTACTTTACTCACATAAATGTGACACAGGCCAGCAGTGATGTATCTTTATTGTTACTGACTTCATTCAGCCATATTTTCCTCATAGAGGCTTATTTCAGTCCACAAATATGATGTGTTGCATAATGAGAACAAAATAAGACAAAAAAAAGACAACTCAAGGATTTTAAGAAGTTCAGAAGTCTCTGTAGCTACCTTATCCAATGGTGGAAAGTAACGAAGTACTTTACAAATACTTTGCTCAAGTAGTGTACATAAGGACAGTTTTGAGGTAGCGCTCTAAAAGATAAGATGGAGTAAGATAATCCTTTATCTTATTTGATTCAAGTGTTAACAGCAGGAAAATCACAGAAGTACAGATAAATGGAAATACAGATTATAGTGACACTTAGTCTCATATTATGCCGTGGCGTTCTCAAGTTTTGGACCGGCAGATCAATAAGATTTGATAAAATTTGCTCCATCTTGACCAATTTCAACATTAAAATGTTGCACACATTTAAATATATTTGTCATCAGGGTTCAAAATTAACTTTTTTTTAAAAAAAAAGCTGTTGAGTGAAGTATGTGGCTGCATGGTGGCTTATCCAGTGGTGGAAAGTAACTAAGTACTTTATTAATACTTTACTCATGTAGTGTACATAAGGACAGTTTTGAGGTAGAGCTCTAAAAGATAAGATGAAGTAAGATAATCCTTTATCTTATTTAATTCAAATGTTGACAGCAGGAAAATCACAGAAATACAGAAAAATGGAAATACAGATAATTGTGACACTTACAGAATAAATAATTGTAATTAGCCTGTAATTAAAAAAAAGAATAGCACCAGATAAGAAAAAAAAAATACTATACTAATTAGTGTTGTACTTTTAATAGTGTAATACAGTCTCATAAGCAAAGTGACATAGTGGTGAGATTAACAGCAGCAAGCCAGGAAACATAGACAGTATTATATTATATGTACACCATGTTACAGTATAGTGCAGTGTAATAATATAGTATTTATTTGGTTGCAGTTGATTTTTGATTTTAAGTTTTTTTTTTGGAAACATCTATAACAGTGATTCCCAAAGTGTGGGCCGCGGCCCGCCGGTGGGCCATGAGAGGTCATGCAAAATAAACAGATACAATATTTTTAAACTTCATAAGTTTGAAATTGCCATAAAATATGTATAATTAATTTTTTTTTAAAAAAGTAATCATAACTAATAAAACGTGTGATGTGTTATTCTTCATTTATCTGAGCTGGTTTACGACGTGTTACAACATATTTGATATATATCATGTTTGCACTGAAACATATCATATATCTCATCATTGTTATGACTACTGTATGTCTGGTGTCGATCAGGTTGGATGAGCCACAGAAGATTTTCAGATTGTGCTGCTGCATTTGTAAGTTTTGGACCGGCAGATCGATGAGACTTGATGCACTGATATAGATTTATGTACCCCGCATTACATAAAATTATTAAAAGTTGCTCCATCTTGATTTCAACGTTAAAATGTTTGTAATCAGGGTTCAAAATTAAGGGTTTTTGTTTTTTTAAAGCTGCTGAGTGAAATATTTGGCTGGTAGCTGGTGTTACTTTTGTGATGTTTGTAATAATTCAGTTATATGATATATGTCTGAAATATAATGTAACACTCTGACTGAGGTAATTCTGCATCATGTTTGCTTTCAGTTTCAATACTTTAAGAACATTTTGGTGGCAGTTCTTATTTATTTGTATATTGAAATTTTGAACGTGTTTTATGTATAACAATACATTTACAGTGAATTTTCCCCAAACTTTTATTTCAGTTAATGATCATGTGTGTAAACCTACACTACTGCCATGCACTGTACACACTATCACCCTTGAATGTAATGCGGCCTTGTTATTGCTCACCTAATATTGCAAATAATTCTAATAAATTTGATTTCAGAGTTGAAATTAAAGGTCTGTTTTGTGAAATTATTTCCGAAGGTTTCAATATACAGTAATATATCGGTACATGTATGTCCAATTAAATAATTCCAACATCAAGACATTAATAAAACATAGCTGTTTCAACATGCAAGCTAATTAATGTGTATATAGTCGTTTTTCTTTCTTTCAGTTGTCTTCCAAAATCACAGTATACATTTAAAATATGTGTGTAAAACCTATATTTTAACATTTTTGATGTGTGGTTTTTATTTATTTATTTTTCATTGATTAATTTATGCCATTGGCTGCTGCTGAAAAAATACCAAAGTATCTTTATGCGCCTATATGCTTAACGATCATAAATTAAAGTTAAAGTAAGGGTTTATTTATTTGTTGCAGCCATATAATCAGTTTGATAAAAAGGGAATTAAAATTAAATTGTAGTAAAAAGGTCACATATTCCATAACACTATAAAATGAATGGTGAATTTTGAACTTTGAAAAAAATCTTTATTACGCCTACAAAGTCTAGCCAATCAAGTAGGCGACAAAAAGTACAAATCGAGACTGTGCACAATTAAAAAATAAAAGAAAATTGAAGGAATAAGTAAAAGGATGAGAGGTCTTATCAGAAATGTATGCATGTCTGTTTTTATATTGTCAGCTTTGTTTTTTATTTCAAAGCTTTCGTTGAGTTATCGTTGGTTTAATTATCGTTAATTAGGCCTATTACTCATTTATGGAGACTAAGATCAGCAATCTAACATCAATCAGTCTGCACCAGTGTGTAAATGGTTTAGCCATAATATTCAGGTTATTATATACAATTTCCCGTTTTATCCTCCACTTTCACTCCAAATTTAATATAATTATCATTCTAATTTAGGCGAATGACAGTGATTTTCAGATTTTAAAACGAGTCCTAAAAGGATTTATGACAATTGCAAGCGAATACCACATGTTGAAACATGTTTTCTTTCATGTGTTCTTCAAGTTTCAACATCAGAATCACAAAACATGCAGCTTTGGTTCGATATCAGATCTCTGTGGTGAATTCCAGGCTGACTTACTTGATTAATGAAAACCGCCGGAGTGTCGGTCACATGATCTGCTCTCCTTGGTAACGTGACGTCGTGACGCAGCGTGTCCGCTGCCGCTCTGCTTCCACGCTGCTTCCTGCTCCTGCTGTCTGTGTTCATGCCTGCTGAGAGTTTGGTGGCGGTTTGACGGTTTCAAACACGGGGAGTCTCACAGGAAAGCTGTGAGGTAAGAACATTTAATAACCGTCATGTATCCCCGCTGAAGCTATACGGTCTTGTTCTACACGCGTGTAAACATTAGCTTAGCTTAGCAGAGCTGCTAGCAGCCTTGCTGCCAAGGTAAATAACTAAGGTAAGAGTTTATCAAACTGTAGCCACTCTTACAGTTAGCTAATTTGTTTAAGCAACGTTTAATTTATTGCTTCTATGGTTGGTGAGGAGTTGTTATCAGTCGTGGATTACAACTCAGTACATTTACTCAAGTACTTTACTTAAATTCAAGGTACTTGAGTATATTGTATAGAAGCTACTTATACTACATTACATCGCAGATATTCAAATATTGTATGTCAAATGCTGTACTTTTTATTCCACTACATGTATTTAACAGCTTTACTCACTAGATACTTTACAATTTAAGATGTTTGCACATGAAACATATGAATATGTACAATTCCAACTGAAACAATAACAGAAAACTACTTTTACAGACAAACAATGACAGAAACAGTCATTGTTTGCAGTCCTATACAAGAATTAAAAATTATCTTTGCTACAACCAACTGCAACACTAAAATCCCGCTTTTACATTCTGATAACCTAATGATATCATATATAACACTATAACAGACAGAGGGTTAATTTTTACCACCATTATGAACACATTCCTCCTTAAAATTTGTTCCAGTCTCGTTACTTATGACTGAGAAGTAGAGCTGAACAAATATTGGATTTTTTTCAATACTAACATAAAAATTAATAATTAACAGTTAAAAAAAAAAGAATAATAAAATAATTGGCTGATATACATTTTTTAAATAAATAAACACTCTTTGAAGGGTTCCATAAAGTTATTGAAGAATTAAGAACAAATTATATACTAAGTGGGACATTTTATATTGATATTGCAATTTCTTATATATTTTTCTCTTTCTTGTATATATACTAGTATCATTATATCTGTTATATCTGTTATGTCTATATAAGCCAAAGATTGGGCTATACTGAAAAGAGATGGACGACTATTTCTTAGTGCTGTTAAATCACTAGAATTTCTAATTTTGGTACAACACCTTGAAAAATGTCAATTTTCAATACCATGGGGAAAAAATTAGATTCAACATTCAGGGCATAAACTTTTAGACTTTAATTAAAAGAGAAATATAACAAGGCTATACAGTAATGTGCAACAGATATAGTGAATGAGATGAGGACAGCACTGTGAGTAAGAAAGAGGAACGGGAATACGTGGGCCTTGCAGCGGTGTGTCAACTCGCTATCAGGGAAAAGAGAGTCAAAAAACACTAACCCTAACCCTGGTACCAGAGTATCAATACAGCAAAAAAAAGTATTGAAAACATTTCAAATTTCCATTATGGATAATTATCAATATATCAATATTTGTGGCAGCACAAGTAGTAGTTCTGTTTTAGCCTGCGTATTTTCTGCAGGTACAGACTGTGCTTCTGAACTGAGTACACCGCATATGACTTGTTTTGTTGTTGTTTTTGTTGTGACAGAGATGAACAGTGAAAACTTCAGCCTGAGTGAGAAGATAGTGTCACCCTCCTACGTTCGACAGGGGAGCCAGGCGCGCCGCAGCCATGAGCAGCTCATCAGACACTTACTGGAGCAGGTAAACATCTGCAGCTGCCTTCGTCCTTCCACAAGTCACTGCAGAGTCATCCACTTGTCACGTTGTGTGTGTGCGCGTGTTGCAGGGTAAGTGTCCAGAGGAGGGATGGAGTGAGAGCACCATAGAGCTCTTCCTGAACGAGCTGGCTGTGATGGACAGCAACAACTTCCTCGGCAACTGCGGTGTCGGAGAGAGGGAAGGCCGGGTGGCATCCAGCCTTGTGGCGAGACGACATTACAGGTTCAAGTCTGACATTAACCTTATAATGTTTGAAAGGAGTAACTCTGCATAACATGGAAACATCCTTGGAAATAGTAGTTTGACTGTTTAAAAAAAATCAGAGCTCAAGGTCCTCCTATTTTAGCCAACAAAAACACTGAAAAGGATTAAGCTATTAAAAGGTATATTCAGCGATTTCTTTAAACAGATGTGGAATCGGTAGGCAGCTGACAAGATTTTGGTCTTGGAAACCTTTTGGTTTTCATTTAAAGTCCATATTTGAGCATGCTTTGGTTGCATACAGGTAAACAATCTGTGTGGACAGCAACGGAGGTGGAACGCATTGGCCGAGATACAATCTCAGAACCCATTATCTGTCATCTGACAACAATTGAGCTTTGTTCTAGCTGCTTTTAATTCATCTGCATTCATGCTTGTGAAAAAATATTCAGTCCTAAACTTTGTCTCTCAACCCCAGCTCCATTCTTCCATCTCAAGCTGATAATGGCCTGACCGGAGGCTAAATAATCGCCAAATGATTGCCGATGGATTAGCGTGCCTCGTGAAGTTCAGGACGGTATTTAATGGTTCCTGCTGTGACGTTCAGCTGTTTTCTGTAGGTTGATCCATGGCATAGGTCGGTCAGGTGACATCGCTGCAATTCAGCCCAAAGCTGCAGGATCCAGTCTGCTTAACAAGCTGACCAACTCAGTTGTGTTGGACATCTTAAAGCTCGCAGGTATGTCTATCCAGTGCTGGTCAGTAGCATTGCTTTACAGTAACTAACTTTGTTACTAGTTTAACTGCATTTCTCAGTAGTGTGGTGGAAGTGGTGGAAGTTTTCTAAATCAAATAGCATCTCAGTAGCAAAGGTCTTTTACTAATCAAGAAGTGCGTTAGTGGTCACAGAGCTACATTTCCCAAGCATTTCTGAAGCTCTGGAGCTCTCTGCTGCTGTCTGAAATAAAACTGCTGAGGATCAGTACACACTGACACACATGGACCTGTATGTATAGCCGACAGAGGCACTTACATGTGCGGGATGATGTCTACAGTGTCTCTGCTGCAGGGGAATATGGGGTCCCTCCTCATCCCCACGCTTGCAGGCGAGCACTTCAGTGCACGCTCACGTATCGTCAGGCAGTAAGCAGGTGTGTCCCACATTTTAAATATATCAGCACACACTACACTTAACCCACACTTCTCCTAAAACCACCGTGAAGTGATATTCAGAGCTAAGTGTGCCTCAGAATTCACCGTGGTGCGCTGCACAACACCAGACCAGTTGTTGGCAGTAGGGCTGCAACTAATGATTATTTTCATTATGGATTAATTTGTCGATCGTTGTCTCGACAATTGACTGTTGTTTGGTCCATAAAATGTCAGAAAAATGGTTTAAAAAAAAAAATGTTGATCACTGTTTCTTCAAGCCAGAGGTAACATCCTCAAATGTCTTGTTTTATTCACAACCTAAAGATATTCAGTTTAGAGGCCTCAAGAAGCCTTAAAAAAATACTCAGAAAGATTGATTATCTAAATAGTTGGCAATTAATTCAATAGTTGACAGCTAATTGATTAATCAACTAATCCCTGCGGCTCTAGTTGGTGATAGTGTGCCTGTAGAACCAGCCAGTCGTATTTTTCACTACACTTTCCAAGGAACTTGCCCAACACTGTATATTTTATCATTCAAACGGTGTTACGTATTTTGAAGGAACATTCAAAATTTGTGCAAAATAATTTGAGAATTGTTGATATTTTGCAGCCACTTAACAGAAAAGATGCAAAAAAAAAAAAAAAAAATTAATCTTAAGGAATCACTCCAGCATTATACATGTAGCACTGATCTTCCTTGAAGTTTGGGGACACAAGGGACAGATCAAAAGAGCCTACATTTCCCATAATGCAACTTAATAGACCCCGTCTGCCCCCTAAATGCAAACCCCACATCTCCAGTTTGTCAGGTAGGTTTTGCATTGTAAGTTTTAACTCGGGTAACAATAATGACATCATTAGGGTTATTTTTTCAAACTACTAAACACTCCTTCAGTGCCACCGAACCTATAACACAGTATTAGTTCTGGTGAGTAGTGAACTGAAGTTAATGAACAAAAAAATAATAATAAACAAGCATGTTTGGTTTGTTTTGGATAACAGGTGTCCGGAGTGTCGCTAGCTGCTTTGTAGTTCCCATGGCGACAGGAATGAGTTTGACTCTGTGCTTCCTGACCCTTCGTCATCGGAGACCCAAGGCTCGCTACATCATTTGGCCTCGCATCGACCAGAAGTCCTGCTTCAAAGCCATGATCACAGCAGGTGACGATGACGTCGATATCCGTTGTCCTGTCATCCTGACATCCTGCTCACAGACAAGATTGTGTTAAAAAATATGGCAGGAGGATGCAGTTTTTTGGGGGGAATTCTTCAGTCATAAATAGTTTCTTATATGCCAAAATTTAGGAATAGTTGAGTGAGTGTTGAGTGTCTTTGTTAAATAGAAACACACACGTTTGCACCTGAGGGCTCTCGCTGTCTCTAGCTCACATCTGAATGTTTTTTCAGGCTTTGAACCGGTGGTGGTGGAGAACGTTCTTGAGGGCGATGAGTTGCGGACAGATCTGGAGGCAGTTGAGCGCAAGATTGAGGAGCTCGGAGCCGAGAACATCCTCTGTGTTCATTCAACAACGTCTTGTTTTGCCCCGCGGGTCCCTGACAGGTAAAGTAAGCTTTTTATTAACCCCCTCAGACTTTTTTTTTAAAGATACTAAGTGAGATGAAACAAGGCTGTGTTTACATTTTCACAGGCAAAGTTACAGTGAGTAGTGCCTAAAAGGTTTTTATTTAGATAATTTTATTTTTTACATTAGATTTTGTGGAATGTTGCCATTTTTTCCACTGTCGCCTCCAAAATCAACAAAATATGCAAATTCCTTAGCTTTAAATTTCCTGGTAGTTGGCTCATAAATACCAGCAAGACTGGCTTTACATGGTGAAACGTTCACGCTACAGGCTGCAGGTTGCAAAGTGGATGAGTGATGAAGAGTGGGAAGTGTCATTGCAACTACATTTGCATTTTGAAACTCAGTAGCAACAGTTGCAAATCCCTGAACTTTGTGAAACTAATTTCAGCCCAATAAAAACGCTGATAATGTGTCAGATGATGACGCCAAACTATTCAAGCGATTTTGATTGATTGGTTCAACTTGACAACATCAAAACGAAAAGATAATTAAAAAGAATATGTTTTTTTTATGTTTTTCAGAAGGAGATTATCTTCATAGACTTCCTGTCAGGGGGTAATCCATCAAGGCTGATTAATAAACACACCTGGGTGGTATTAGCTTTGACATCCACTCAAGCTTTAAGCGGTTAAACTAACACAGTTTAGCTTGGTGTGGTGAACGCTCATGCAAATCAGGCTTGAACAACCTTGCATTGCGAGCGTGCACGGAGAATGTAAGCGGCCCCAAACAGTTGATTGTTGAACGGACGATACTATATCACATAAAGAAGGGAAAATGAGAGTGGTTTTCTTCTTAGCGGCGAAGCAAACCCTCATGCCAAAGTGATAAAATCCTGTTGCGCCTTGCCCTGCCCCAGTAGCTCACTTGGCAGAACATCTGTCCCATGTGCTGAAACCTCAGTAAGACAAGAAAAGTTTATTTATATAACACCACTCAGACACAAGGCAGTTCAGTAGTGGCCTGGGTTTGATTCCGATCTAAGGCATGGAATAGAAAGATTTAAAAATTAAGAAATTGAAGTTGGAGACAGCGGAAGTATAGATTTAAACACACCAGCACGTGGCGGTTTGTACTTTATTTAATTTTTTTTTCTTCACAGCTTGAACAAAATGAGTTGATGAATAAATAACTTCAAAACAACTTTGGCGCAGCCTTGATCTGAAATGATAAAGGTCAAGGTTTTAAACAACAGGGTTCACTCCTGTGTCAAATAACCTGTTGGCTTTCATCCTTGTTGACTTCCTTGTAACTGTCAAGTGTCTAGACATTATTTTTCATGTAATTTGCAACCTGCAACTGGTACCCTGAGAGTTTCACCATGTAAAGGTGGTCTAAGGATCACATGAAGTTGATAAATTGTAATTACTTTGCCTTGCAGGCTTGAGGAGCTGGCCGCCGTGTGTGCCAAATGTAACATCCCCCACATTGTTAACAATGCATACGGAGTGCAGTCGTCCAAATGCATGCACCTAATACAACAGGTAAGTACCACTCATCATTTGTCTTTGTCTTCACCTGTACAATACTTGCATTGTCTCTAAATAATATTAATGTAGAGTCCGGTTTAGACCTGCTCTGTATGAAAAGTGCCCTGAGATAACCTCTGTCGTCATTTGGCGCCACAGAAAAACAATAACTTGACTTGACATGCGGCAGTTTGAAGTGGAGCTCCGAGAACAGACTTGATGATATCTAAAATATCTTCACTGTCATCGTGCTGATTTGCTCATCGGTGACAGACACATTGTTTGCTTTTCTATATATATGGGTTTTTTTTTT
>JAJHUR010124427.1:1001-18928 GCA_027495735.1 Lutjanus campechanus | reverse complement strand
TTCTTTTGTTACGCTTTGGCATTTTGGTACGGATCCAAACTGGTCATCGACACCAAGGAGCTGTCTCCTGGAAGTCTTATTCAAGTAGGTAAAATGACATGCATTCAACTTCTGATACTCTATATAATAAAAGTATTTGAAAGACAGTGACCTTTGTTTCACTGTGTGCGTTTCATGCAGGTTTTCTTTGGAGTACTCATGGCTGCGATGAACCTGGGTCAGGCCTCACCGTGCCTGGAGGCCTTTGCTTCTGGCCGTGCTGCGGCAAAGACCATTTTTGACACAATTGATCGGGTAACATCAGGATGCTACTTAAGAGTTAACTGTACATACAATCCAGATTGGAAACATTTTAAAGGGAGAGTGTGGATTGTTTGAAGTGGGGTCTTATGATGCACTTCTCCATAGGTAGTGTATTAGGTACAGTAGTTTGGAGAAGCAGAGAGGAGTGCCAGCATGGAAGCTAAACAATGAACCTTTGTGGGAAGGGTCAGCAACAATGTTTTCACCACTTTACCTTGCCATTAGAAGGCCTTTTCCACCCAGAAACTGCCATTATATAGGCCAAATGGTGCTCTCTCTAAACCAACCAAACTCCATTGACAAAATCAGGAATTTTACCTCACAGAACACAGGAGCTGCTGGTCTGCTGCTGCCTCAGTTTCTTAGATTGTTTCTATTATTGTGTGACTTTGGTGCTTTAAAACCTTAGTTGGGATTCACCAAAGTCGCACAATAACTCAAACAAACTAATCAATCGAGACAGTTATAGACTGGCTATAACCATGTTATAGCCATGTTCTGTGAGATAAAATAGCTGATTTCCCCTGTGGAGTCTGGTTGAACAAGACAAGTAATATTTTGGCTTATACAATGACAGTTTCCCATTGGAGGATGCTGTCTGACAGCCAAGTTAAGTGATGAAAATATTCTAAACATATCATACATTTCAATGGATATCGTTTTTTGG
Source organism: Lutjanus campechanus (assembly GCA_027495735.1). NCBI lineage: Eukaryota > Metazoa > Chordata > Actinopteri > Lutjaniformes > Lutjanidae > Lutjanus > Lutjanus campechanus. The sequence goes on along the minus strand of JAJHUR010124427.1, from coordinate 17,958 downwards.
GGGGTAGGATATTTTTTAAGTGGCTAAAATATGTTTTGCTGCTGACCCTGCTCACAGCAGTATATTACTTAGCTTCCTACACAGGTATTTCTGCTGCTTCTCAAACCACCATCTACTGACTAATCTTAAGAAACTCAAACAACCCCACTTCAGATAATCTGAACTAATTGTCAACTAATTTGTGCTTTTACGTTCACAGGAACCAGAAATTGATTGTTTGTCAGAAGAAGGTCACAAATTAGACAAAGTGAGAGGTGACATTGAGTTCCACAATGTCACTTTCTTCTACCCATCCCGGCCTGATGTCAAGGTAAATTTCTTCTGCTAGCATTTCTTTGTGTCATTTTCTCAGTTCACAGAATTCAACTCTAGGACAACTACTTTTTTCCAGATTTTAAATGATCTGAGCACGCAGATCAAAGCAGGAGAAACCACTGCTTTTGTGGGTCCGAGCGGATCTGGAAAGAGCACCACAATCCAGCTGATCCAAAGGTTTTATGACCCAAAGGAGGGAATGGTAACAATCTGAGCAACTGCACACATCAGACAGATCATCAGAACGTTTGACGGCTTCAGCGTAATAACACATCTATAAATCTGATTCTCAGGTGACTTTGGACGGCCATGACATTCGTACTTTAAACATCCAGTGGCTCCGATCTCTCATTGGTATCGTGGAGCAGGAACCAGTGCTGTTTGCTACAACCATTGCAGAAAACATCCGGTTTGGTCGACCCGGGGTAACAATGGAAGACATCATCCAGGCGACAAAAGAGGCTAATGCCTATAATTTTATTATGGACCTGCCACAGGTACGTTTACATTTGTGAAGATAATATAGAAAAATTACAGTACATACAACAGTTTAATAGTCAAATCTCTGTGTGTTAAGAGATTACTGTATATGGCAGAAATGGAATATAATGTTCATAAGTATGTTTTCATTAGTGTAAAATCACCCAAAAATAGGAATCATTGTGTTTTTGTTAACCTAGAATGACAGAGGGTGCAGGTCCTCTGCCATGGAGGCTTTAATGCTTCACCTCCAAGTTTCTCCAGTAGCCCTGAACAGACAAACCAAACACTGGCTCTAGATGCAGCCTTTCACTTCCATTTAGGGCGAGTTTCACAGCCACCGTAGAGTCCCTTAAAGTGCTTTGAAGGCGAGGGTGAGATGACATATTTGCCACCTGCAAGCTAAATGGCAGTAAATACTACACACTGGTCCTTTAAAGCAGTGGTTCCCAACCTTTTTCCCCTCAAGCCCCCGCAACTTGTATGCAAGGAAATCTGAGCCCCCTTCAACCTGTGCACACGCAAACATACACCAGTTTTACTGTCCAAAATTAACATCAGTTAAATTGTATCTATTCTTAGAAACTTTATCTTTGGTAAAGGTCTTTTTTGTAGTTTTGTATGTAACATTTTTTTCTTTTAACAACCCAAAAGGGCAGCTTATACATACTAATTCTCACCAAAATAATAATAATGATTCATTATCACAGAGCTCACATCTGTGCCCAAACCTGACGGGTTCAGGTTGGGTCGGGCCTTATTTCTCACGTATTTTACAGGCTCACATCAAGTTCAGGCTAGTCTATGTTTGTTTGTTTGTTTGTTTGTTTGTTTGTTTGTTTGTTTATTTATTTATTTATTTATTTATTTATTTATTTATTTATTTATTGTCATTTCTCTCTCCAGTTAAGTTGCTGCCAATTCCAGTTCCCTGCATGCATTGTCCCTGTCATTGAAAACTCCTTCTGTTTGGTACATAGAGGGAAGCTTGTTAAGACAAATGTCTGGCTGTGATTGGGTTTGGGTTGAAATATGCTAATGAGGGTCGGGTACGGGTCAGTTTCAGACAGAATTTTGTCGGCGTCAGCTCACCTTTTCAGGCAAGATTTAGGGGCTACAGAGTTGTGGTCCACTAAGTACCCCACTATTTTTAATCGAGGACAAAGAAATGTATATTTTTAAATAATTTTGGATACAGAATTTTGTATAAATTGTGATAATTAACATGTGCAAATCTAATTTTGACAACCTCAGAGCAGACAAAGTCTTGGGACCCCCTGAGCCTCAGGTTGGGAACCAATGCTTTAATGCTGTGGTTTCCAAACTTTTGGAGCCATGATCCCCCCCCCCCCGCCCGAAAAATCAGGGTGGTGTTTGGAACCTTTCATGTATTGTGTGGCTGTTTTGCAGCCATTGTAGCTTCTCCTACATGCTTAGAAGGAGAGGATGAAAAATGAAACATGTTGGCACTGATTCCCCAGAAATTTGACACTCTGGTTGGAGAAGGTGGAGGACAGATGAGTGGAGGACAGAAGCAGAGGATTGCGATAGCTCGAGCTCTAATCCGAAACCCCCGGATCCTGCTGCTGGATATGGCCACATCTGCCTTAGACAATGAGAGTGAGGCTGTGGTCCAGGAGGCTCTGGATGAGGTGAGCCACCATGTAGACCACATAACTGACTGAACTTTGACCTTTTACTTCAGTGACCCATCATGTTTTGTAGAATGACACTCTAATAACTGATATATTTGCAGGTGCGCATGGGCAGGACAACCATTTCTATAGCCCACCGTCTTTCCACCATAAGAAATGCAGACGTCATCACTGGTTTTGAGCATGGACAGGCTGTGGAGAAAGGAACGCACAGTGAGCTACTAGAAAGGAAAGGCGTCTACTTCACCCTGGTTACCCTGCAGAACCAAGGCACATCCAGCACAGCTAAAGGTAGGATTTATGTTTATATGAGTCGAGCTGCAACTAATGATGATAGTCATTATGGATTAATCTAATCAAAGTTTATTATTTTTAATCTTTTGGTCTATGCAATGACAGAAATAGTGAAAAATGTCCATCATCCAAGGTGACGTCTGCTTATGTCTTGTTTTGTCCAATCAAACCAGCAGAAAATCCTTAGAACCTGGAAAGATAGAATGGTTGTTATTTTTTATTTTATTTTAGGAGGGAAGATTATAAGAGTTCATTCGATTATAACATAACCTGTGAACTATTGTAGATTTAAAAACTATGAACTATGAAGCCTTTTGTTGAAAGAATCTCAATATTATGACAATTTAAATGGCTTTTCCTCTTTGAGAATCACTGTTACAGAGTCTAGCTTTTGAAGCCCTTGTTCTATGTAGACCGGCAGGACCTTTTCAGGTTGTCACCTTGTACCCACAAATTCCTCCCAGTATCACAGGAGATGACTGATTGAAACAGCTCGCTTCAAAGCACGCAGCTGGAGTCAGTGGGCAATCCTATAGCGTGTTTGAAGGTCTTTCCTGTGTCTACTGAAGAGCATCAAAAGCTTTAATACATCTATTAAAGCTGTATTGATCTGTTGTTGGGTTTTTTGGTTCTTTTTTTCTGCCAGGTCTGACCACTGAAGCTCCTGAAAACATTGATCCAAGAGCGAGGAGTTTTAGTCGCGGAAGCACCAGATCCAGTCAAAGGTGCAGTAAATCCTGCTCTAAAAGATCGTATCAGAGAAAACGTCGTAACAGGTTTCATTATACCGCAATAAAATAATTTGATGTTCTGCATATTTCTCCTGCAGGGGCTCTGTTCGACTGCGATCTCACAGTCAATTGTCGAGTAATTTTGTCCCTGATATATCATCAGACGGCTTCAGGATCACAGCAGAAAATGTACTGAAGTTTTTATGCTGTGTAACACATTTACATTTTTCCAGCTTGTGTTGTGTAAATTAATAGCTCTAATGCACACTCTTTAACAGTCATATGAGGATGATCCAGACGAATATGTAGAACCTGCTCCAGTAGCACGTATCCTCAAGTACAACCAGCCAGAATGGCTCTACATGCTGCTGGGCTCTCTGGGAGCTGCTATCAATGGCTCTGTCAACCCCATCTACGCTGTCCTGTTCAGCCAAATTCTTGGGGTGAGTGTTGTGTATTTCACATACTCCCATTGCTTGTGATGGAATGATGTTCTGGTGTAGTTTGATTAAGTGCTAATGATTTGTATGATCTTTGTATGTTGCAGACTTTTGCCATCCGTGACTTGAACGAACAGAGGGAGCAGATCGACGGGATCTGTGTTCTGTTTTGCATTGTGGCTGTGACTAGTTTCTTTTCACAGTTTTTGCAGGTTTGCATCAGAATGTGCAACGTAATGAAGCATTTAGACTCGGTTGTACCAACAAAGATTAATTTAATCTAAGGTTAGTGATAATTAGTGTTTAGCAAAAATAGGTTTGAAATGAGTAAATGCAGATTTGAAATTAAGCAGAGCTGTGTTGCACAATTAAAAACTAATCTCGGTTTAGGAAATCTAAGGTTAATGGTGTAAACTGAAATGAAAGTTTAATCATAATGGAGATGCCTGTTTACTCAAATTAAAATAAATTAGATTTAAAAAAATAAACATTTATGCAGCCAGGACCGGGTAAATGTTAATGTTCAGCTGCTCTCTAAACATTTCATTTTTGCTAGTTAGCTAAAAAGTTAACAAAATGTTATATTGGTTACCAGCCAACTAAAAAGTAAAAAAAACAAACAAACATATTGTTCACTAACTAACAAAAAAGTTACATTGGTTGCTAGCTAGCTAAAAGAGAACAAAAAACACAATATTGTTTGCTAGCGAGCTAAAAGGTTAACAAGAGGTTACCTTGCTAGCATTACTGCCTAGCTTAGAAAAAATTAGCTAACTAAAAAATTAACAACATGGTTCATTGTTTGCAAGCTAGTTTGGTGCAACCATGATTTAATCGAGTTTAAAAAAAGAATCCTTGTTGATGCAACCCAGCCTTAGACTGTACATCTCCTTTAAAAAGGCAGAACAGAGTATCTAGGATTTACATGTAGACTGACTTTCATTGAATGTTCCAGGGATATGCTTTTGCTAAGTCTGGAGAGCTGCTGACCCGCCGTCTGAGGAAAGTGGGCTTCCAGGCCATGTTGAGACAGGAGATTGGCTGGTTTGATGACCCCAAAAACAGCCCTGGAGCTCTGACCACCAGACTGGCCACAGATGCATCCAAAGTTCAGGGGGTGAGTGTGTAGACTGACAGGCCTGTGTCCATATTTCACATTATTTATAACACAAAAAACAAAGGTTCAGTATTGTATTTGTAACATTGTTTTGCATGTGACTGGTGGGGTTTCTGCAGGCAACAGGCTCACAGATCGGCATGATCGTTAACTCGCTGACCAGCATTGGAGCATCTTTCATCATTGCTTTCTACTTCAGCTGGAAGTTAACTTTGGTAATTATGTGCTTCCTGCCACTCATCGGTCTGTCTGGGGTGTTCCAAGCCAAAATGCTGACAGGATTTGAAAATCAAGATAAAAAAGCCATGGAAGCAGCTGGTCAGGTAAGCTCCACAGATCATTGTTGTTCGCTAGCAGGCTAAAAAAACAAACAAACAATAAAAATGTTATACTGTTGCTAGCCAGTAAAATGTTTACAAAATTTGCATTGCTTGATAGTTAGCTAAAAAATTAAGAAACTATTTTAAATTGTTTGCTAGCAAACAGTTAACAAAAGGTTGCATAATTTACTAGCTGGCTAAAAAGAAAGAAAAAATTACATTGTTTGCTAACAGGCTGTTAGCACTGTTGTTGTACTGTTGCCAGCCAGTTAAAATGCTAACAAGATGTTAGATTGCTTGCTAGTCAAAAAAGAAATAAGCTATGATATTTTGTTAGCTAGATAAAAAGTCAACTAAAAGTTAAACACAAAGTTTAAATTGGAGTTGAAATTTTTGCTGCAACAGAAATAAATGTTCATCATTTAGAGTAAAAACTAAAGTGAGGTTTAAATTTAATCATTCTTAAAATATCTCCAACTTTCTCTGACAGGTATCCAGTGAGGCTCTTGCCAACATCAGGACGATTTCAGGTTTGGCCAAAGAAAGCTCATTTGTGGAATCATACGAGCAGAAACTCGAGCTTCCGTATAAATCTGCCAAGAAGAGAGCCAACATCTATGGCCTCTGTTTCGGTTTTGCTCAGTGTGTCATCTTCATGGCATACGCTGCCTCGTTTAGATACGGAGGCTATCTGGTTACCTCTGAGGGGTTACAATACATGTTGGTTTTCAGGTGTGTAACATTATTTCTTTCAAAGGAAAATCTTTCTTTTAATATTAAAATGAGTTTTGTGTTTTGTGATGTGAATACCAAACATCAACCCAGTGCTCATGTGGTGTTTCTCCAGAGTTATTTCAGCTGTGGTTATCAGTGGGACAGCGCTGGGCAGAGCTTCCTCCTTCACTCCAGATTACGCCAAAGCCAAATCTGCTGCTGCTCAATTTTTCAAACTGTTGGACCGAGTTCCTAAAATCAGCAGCAGCCACACAGATGGAGAGAAATGGGTTGGTGAATTCATTAATAAGACCGAATCGTTCATAATAATATGTAATTTTGTCATGATGTTACTCTCAGATGATTAAGTCTTGTTCACCCATCTTCAGGGTGAATTCAGAGGTGAAATACAGTTTCTCAACTGCAAGTTCACGTATCCAACTCGGCCAGATGTCCAGGTGCTGAACGACCTGGTCGTGTCTGTGAAGCCTGGCCAGACTTTGGCGTTTGTTGGGAGCAGCGGCTGTGGGAAAAGCACCAGCGTTCAACTGCTGGAAAGGTTTTATGACCCCGATGAAGGGCGAGTGGTATGCAGACTGATTTAGACATTCGTTTTACTCATCACAAAACGAGTTTATTCATCTATTCCAGAACCATTAACTCTGTCTTAATTATGTCATCTTTTATTTTCAGTTGATTGATGGTCGCCCGTCTCAAACAGTCAACGTGCCCTTCCTGAGATCTCAGATCGGCATTGTGTCCCAGGAGCCAGTGTTGTTTGACTGCAGCATAGCGGAGAATATTCAGTATGGAGATAACACACGCAGGGTCAGCATGGAGGAGATTGTTGAGGCCGCTAAGAAAGCCTTCCTTCATGACTTTGTCATGACGCTACCAAATGTGAGTGGAAACACTTAAAAATACAATTTTATATGTATTGCCATTGCAAATCTTGATTATATGTGTGGTACTGTAAGCCAGAAGACAGTTTAAATTAAATATAATGTAAGTATTGTCAAAGTGTCAGCAGCGAACAAGCAGCCAACATTTCTGTGCAGTTTTCCTTCAATGTGTGAATATTCCTGATCTATTTTCCCATCAACAGGATACATACAATTGTTAGCGTTTCCAGTTCTACTGGGCTGTGGGTAATAAGCAGGCTACAACTTCTCTTTCTCTTCTCTTCCTTTATTCTTCTTTTAATTATCACCAAAATGGCCAGAAAGGACAATATGCCCAACCCTCTGTTACACTCATACCTGTCCCCACAAAACAGTGACAGGTAGGAAGTAACTAACTCACAGTCAAAAGAACATGAATAAGTTACTCAAACTGCACGTGGAAAAAATATTTAAATGAAATAATATTTAAAGTGCTTTAAATGACAAAAAAATAATAATGTATTTACCAGTAACTTAATTCTGCAAGTGCATAATCATTCTGTGGAAATATTACTATAGAAATATATAATGTACCCAGTACACTGTACAGTTTAATAAGACGCACAAAATTAACAAAGCAACTTAAGTAATAAAATAATCTAAATGTAATGTGACAGCAGACAAGTGTTGGCAATCAGAGCAGAGGGAGCAGGGTTCAGCAGTGAAGTTGTCTCATGGCAGTAAATGTACAGTTTGTCCATAAATAAAAATTGCAAAAGAAGGTTAAGAAGTTCCTTTTCCTTGGTTCCCAGGTGCAGACAGGTGCTGCTACGTGGATTAAAATGAGAGTGTTTCTGTTGCAATGAAAAACGCGTCTGACTGGTTTGTGGTGGAGACCGAGGATTATGCAGATTTTCTTGTTCTTTGTATTGCATCACTTGACATACTTCTTTGCTCCTTTCATAACTACATAGTTGCCACTAAAGGTCACCACCTAACAATGAATGTAAATTTGGTTTGTAATGGGCTGCTTGTATAGGATAGGATGGGCTGTAAATATCAGTTACTTGTGGTGAGGATGTTTTGAACTGTTTCCAAGTTCAAGACTGACCTTTAAATCTCAACTCAGTGTCTGAAATATATGTGTGTGTCTAAATCAGGGTGACTTTTTCAGCTCTGTAACCATAAATAATGTTTAAATCAAATAAAGCATTGCTACTAGAAACCCAAGAAGTTAATATTGTAATAATAGACAGCATTTTGTTGTGGTGGTTCAGGTTTACAGCATTGTTGACCTTGTGACCTTTTGCTTTCTCCACTTCTCTCAAAACATTTGCAAATTTTCAGAAATATGAGACCCAGGTTGGCGCCCAGGGCTCGCAGCTGTCAAGAGGACAAAAACAACGCATCGCCATCGCCCGGGCCATCGTCAGAAACCCCAAGATCCTGCTACTAGATGAAGCTACCTCCGCCCTGGACACAGAGAGTGAAAAGGTAATGGAAAAAAAACATAAACATAAAGCCAGGGATTAATTTCCATCAGTATATGACAAGGCCCTGTTTTCCTGCAGACTGTCCAGGCCGCTTTGGATGAGGCGAGAAAAGGACGAACCTGCATCGTCATCGCTCACCGGCTGTCCACTATCCAGACTGCTGACATCATAGCAGTGATGTCGCACGGAGCCGTCATAGAAAAAGGCACACATGATCAGCTCATGGCCAAGAAAGGCGCCTACTATAAACTGGTCACAACAGGTGCTCCCATCAGCTGAGCCCCTGCAGCCGCATGTGATGAAGCTGATTTTGTCTTATGTTGCACATTTGAACGAATGTGTTGTGATTCTGTGGCATCACTCTGAGGATATTGTAGAAACTGTTCTCATCTTCTGGTTTTGAAATATCAGTTCTAGTAATTATGTGTTATTATTATGTGTTATAATTATGTTTATTTTTAATTACGTGGATATAAAACTATTTATTCTATATTTATTTGTTTATGCATCTGACCGTGTTTATATTGTCACCCAAGGAAACATTAACAGTGGCAAAACTTTTTTGTCTTTACCCGATGATGTGTCATGGTTGCCATGGGGATATTCAAATTTGAAATTACATTTACATTTTAATCAGATTTTCTTTTTCTTTTTTAAATTTATATGAATTCTTGACCACATTTTGGTATAAAAAAAATAACCAGCTTTGTAAGTTACCACAGAAGGTTGTGGATGGCTCCTGCATTGCATTTTCTCCATTTTAAGGACACCCGTAAGTTTCCTTGCACAGTGGGCCTGTAGATGGCGCTGTTATCCTCACAATGTATTCTCTTTTTACCAGAAGACCTCTATTTTAGTTGTACTGAATAAAGTCTGGAGGAGAATCTCTAACTGGAGATTACTTATTAAATGAAAGGATGCTGAATTTAATGCTTTTTACTGTTTTTTAAATACCTGATATGACCACCTAATGAAACCTAAACATAATATTAAAGGCAAAGAGGACAAGAAGACAATTGTATTTTCAGCAAAACTGACTGTAAAGTCACCACTCAAACAATAAAATATGGAATTCAAATGTAAATGCTTTGAAATGTCTTTCTTCCTGAATTTTGTTTTCTAAATATTTATCTAAAGTTGGGGTGAATAAAGGGTAGGCTGCTGAGTGGTCCTGTGTCGTTTCACCCTCGGCACCAAGGCGTAATAAAGTACCCAGACGCACACAGCTGTTTCTTCAAGCTTGGTTTGGCAAGTGGCCGACGCACTTAGGACAGTTACATCATTCAGTGTCAGGCCTCAGGTGCCGCTGGATGCTGAGCAACCGCGGACAACATGTGGAAATGGGTTCTGCTGGGAAGGTTAACTAATCTGCCTAATCTGATTACATCACAGACTCTGTTCTACCTCATTACCTTTGGGCTGATTAATATCTGAACTTCCCCGAAGAAAATAAGCGAAAATAAGCGACCCACAGGAGATTATGTAGCTCCCACAGAGCAGGATATACTGCACATAAACAGTTCACACAGAGGTGCTGCAGGAGAGACACCCTGAAACATTTAGTGGGTCTTATGTCATATGGTACTAAAGACTGTCCCTGTTTAAAATAGTATATATAGTATATAAGTACATATCAATTTGTGGATTATGTTTTTTAATATTGCAGCATTATTTTTTTTTAACTGAGCAGAAATGCATAGTCTGATAAAATAAGTTATATCTTAATTTTGTGTTTTCTCAGTGATATGCAGGGCTGATGGCGAAAGGAAGCACTTATTCTTTTATTAAACTTTGTTTATTGAGTTTTTGACAGACCATAGTGAAATAAACAAGCATACTGTTCACATGTACATACAATTCAAGTAGTTGGTCACAGTTATTATTGTAAATAGCATAAAAAAATCAAAGAAAGGAGAGTCAACAACCTAACTGGAAATATCGTAGAAAAAAAACAACAAACAAACAAGCAAAACCCCACACATACACATATGGAACATAAAAAAACAGAAAAGACAAAGAAAAACATGTTGTATTAAGTAAGCACTGATTGTTAATGAGAAGAGAACAATTTTGTCTTAAAAAGATATTTTTAAAAGTGAGATATGACCGTGTTTCAGTAAAAAACAAAAACACTCATTCATTTATTCAAGTATTCACTAACAAAGACCACGCCAACTTGATTGCATGTAAACAGTTTATTGGTTATGATGAATTGAGAAGAGCTTGGACGTTGAAGTAGCACTCTGGAAGAGTGATAAAGGTTGGAGGTAAGGAGAGAAGAGGTTAGGATTTGATGGATGGTGGGATGAGGGTAAAAGGATGCGGGATGAGGGATGAGGGGTGAGGAATGAGGGTAGGGGGATGAAGGATGGACGGATGCAGGGAGAGGATGAGGAGAAAGGGATGAGGGGTCGTCGGATGAGGGATGCATGGGATGGGAGGAAGTGGTGTGGAGGATGCGGCGTTTAGATGTGGATGGATAAATTAGTTTAGCGGAGTCAGCTGGCGGATTGGAAGACCGGATGGAACCAGGCAAGGTTGAGACTCTGGGTGGGGGTACCGTCTCTCGCAGGGTCCTGGTGTATGGAACCCCCCTGGTTCCTGAATTCAGGCAAAGAGAAGAAGAAAAGAGTGGGTCAGGGAGGGAGGGATGTCGAAACAGAGTCAAAGGGGTGATGAAACGAATGAGGTGTGCTTAAGTACTCGTAGTACGGAAATGAATCCGTTTGAGGCGTGGTCTTTGTTCCCGAATCTTGTTATAAAACTTCATTAACTTTTATTTAAATCTGATGTTAACAAAGAACCAACTTCAAAAACCTTGTGTTCAAGACACACTGAACTTTACTGTACATTTCTCTCAGTGTGTGAAAATGTGAGTCAGTTTAAGTCTCCCAGATTCAAGTAATGCAATACAACTTTTCACATCAGTTCTTTAATAAGAAAATGATGAATTCCACATTGATAAAAAATCTTATGAGTTTTATTTACAACAATCTTTCATATCTTGTCATTAAAGCTTTACATAAACACTCAGTGGGTTAAACTGTACAAGTAAAACTAACAAAAGAAGAGACAAAATGCTGTGAACATGAAGTTAGACCACATAAAAACATTTACTTTAACCAATTCTAACCAAGTAGCCAAATGTTGTAACATATCTCAATGTATAATGAAGTTTTCAGTGCTTATGTGACTGTGCAATAACAGTAAATAACAGTCTGACAGGTGGACGGACAGGACCAGAGTTATTGAACTTGAACTTGAGTGATGAGAAAAATACAGCAGTTGTGCTCCTCTGCTCATTTCCTTTAACAGTGAAAGTGATTTCAATAAGAAACTGAACTGAGAAAGAGTGATACAATTATTTGTGCCTTTGTGGTAAAAGCTACTCAAGTTTTCATTTCTGTGTTGTTGACATTATCTCCTAAATAATTATTGTTGTTGGCATCCTCAAACTATATTACCTATAATAACCTTGGACAGGACCCAACCTACTTAATATACTTTTAACTGTAATCAAAAAGTGTCTCATTACGATGTTAAACAACAATCTACGCCAGCTTCCTGTCCTCATGCCCGATCAGCAGATGAACACAGTAGGGAATAACAGCAACCACACCAAGAGGAACCGAGGCACTCTTACAAAATGACAAAACGTAAAACAGAACCTCGGTGTGAGTGGGTATTTTGATAAAGTCGTACAGCTGCAGGGATGTGAGAGTCGCCGTCACACACATGAGTTTAAATCTGGTTTTGTAGCCGTTCTTCCCCTTACAGCTCTGAATGAACATCTGAGAGTTCACCGCCAGGCCCAGACCGAACAAGGCTCCCAGGTTTCTCACCAGACCGGCAAACGGTGTGGTGTCAAGATGGATCCAGTCTGGGTTAGCGCACCACTTCTTGGCTTTAGTGACTGACCACAAAGGATCGATGTCTGTCGATTTGAGGATCAGATAAAAGCAAACGGCAAAAGAGAAAAGAAAAACGTTGATCTGGAGGTACACTTTCAAACTTGCATTGTAGACTGACGGGATGTGATCAAACGCCTCAGCAACCAGCATACCTACACATTGTAGAAAAAACAGAGAAGGATAAATCATACTCAGTTTGAAGAAGTGACTCTTCAAACTGAGTAAATGTTAAAGGAAATCAGGTTTGTTAGTAATGTTCATCAGTGTGATGAACAGTTGTTGGTTCAATGTATTACCATAAGCTCATCAAACACATTTTCTTTAGTACAACTGAATTAGTATCAAGTCTATTTAACTAGAAACATCCATACAAAATTACCTCAACATGCCTTTTTAAATTCAGACAACTTAAAATTTTAAGCCTCTCTGGACACTAACTTTATTAAAACAAACAATTTACTTTTACATGTAGTTTTGTATTTTTCATTAGTTTTTAAATTTTTTAATTTGTTTTACATTTTTGTTTTCAAATCAGTTTAGTTTCTAGTGTGAGTGTGTTTGCTTTCTTTCCCTTTTTTTGTTTAAAATGTGTAGTTCTAGTTTAGTTTAGTTCTTATTAGTTTCATAATTAGTTTTCTGTGCTATGATATCAAGGGTATCTGTCAGGGCCAAGACTGAAGAAGTTCAGAGTACGTATTAAAACGCAAACACAACACTTTTTGAAGACAGTTGACTCACAGTCATGTAAACATCCCGGTCTAAAAAAAGATTCTTTTAACTTAAAAAGGTTGGTGTCTGGGCTCTCTTAAATGTTTGAGTCGACCGAATGTGAAAAGGCCAAGTTGAGTTAACTTTGTAATGATTCAAAATCAGTAACACAGTGGTTCTCATGAGGGGTTCTTGAAAAGTTTCGAATTCATTCATTTAAATTATCATGATACTCAGAAAAAATATTTTTTTTACAGATGGCTTTATAATTCAAGAAAGAACTTTTAATTTTAAACCCTAAAATAGTTCATATATTAGGTTATAATCTAACAATCTCTTGTAATAACTTGTGATATATATAATATTTCTACCTGCCAGTCAAGCATACATCACCCACATGGTGGAAAGCGACACTCTCTACGTGGGTATTCTGTGTTGACATTGTGCAAATATTTTTAACACATGTCTAACATCTTTCCAGCACATTTATCTTGTGTTCTTCTTTCCAGTTTGTGCCTGTTTACACTGTTAAGCACTATGGGTTACCTTTGTGTATGAAATGTGCTATATAAATGAATTTGCCTTGCCATGGAGTTTCCTGTAAATAAATACTCAATGACAAATGAATTCCCTGTATGATTTTTTTTCCAGTGTATGTAACATAACATTAGTTCAGGAGGAATAAACTCACCAGCTAAAAGGCCGAGGATAACTTGATGAGGGAAGTGTGTTGCAATAAAAACCCTTGAAATGCAGACGCTTATCTGAATGACCCAAAAAAACATCCACAGACAAGACCTCAGAAGACCAAACCTGCAAGGATGGAAATATTTAGACACAACCAGCAATAAAGAAATAATGATAAAAGTATGATTCAAAATAACTTCCCACCTTTGGAAACTCTGCACAGAGGTGACGGTGGAGGAAGGCCTGGTGAAGCTGAGAGCAGAGGTGATCATCACATACCACACACACGATGAGCCCATGGCATGACCAGATGGACTTCCTGCATGAAGAAACATCAACAAAAGTGTCTGACAGTGCTAGATAATGTTAATTTTAATGGCTTTAGCTAAAATATACATGCTAACCTGGTCCTGTTTCACATGTGATGTGAAATTGCTCCAAATGTGGGAATGAATCATTGTGGTAGACATGAGTTTCGTGCACCCACCAGTAAGGTCGCTGCCCAAACAGAATCCTGAAAAACAAGCATTGGATTTCAGTCTATAAATACACAAAAATATTCTGAAATATTGCATTATTAACCTCAGGTTTGGTTTACCATTTGAAAATAAGATTGAGCCAGTCCCCAATAACAGCCACCCATATCATCTTGGTGCCCACGTTGTGACTGAGGTGGAACCAGAGGGGGAAATAGACGGAGAAAATATTACGAGGGTCTCCCACAGTTGACATAAAGTTGAGGAAGTCGTGGTATTCGCTGTAGTTGTTCTGGAGGTGCTGTATAACCAGCACCCCGCTGCTGTAGACAAAATCCATCCTGCCAGTGGGCCCGAGCGCAAGGGATGTTTCTTCAGCACCAGTCAAAGCACCATGAACCCTTTCCACACCTAAGATAGCTTTATATATCTCAATCTGGCATCATAAATCATTAAATGGAGCCATGGCAACAACTGCAGGCCCTTCACACTGAACCCACAAGGAATAAAATAATGTGTTCCCAAGTCATGAGAGCTCAGCATTTTAAGAGATGTTACAAAAACTGTTTACGCCCTGACTGTGTCGCCATCAGATGTTTTACAGACCATTGCTTTCACCGTTGTTACATATTAGCCATTGTACACACTGAAAGAGACAGTGACCCATGTAACCCCCTGGATCCCTTCAGCCTCATTAATATTCTCATTCTCAGTGAACATGGCAACAAAATAGGCTTCCCAAAAAACACAGTCCATCTGGCATCCACAGTTAGGTTCATATCCAGTGGATCTATCATCACCATGTTTTCTTTGCATTTTAAAACCACAGAAGTCTTTTTAACAGCACCTCCACATACAAAATTTGTAATAATAGTGTTTTGTTTAGCAATATTTTGAACTGGACGTTTGGGCCCACTTGAACCTCCTCAGATTCACCAGCAGGTGGCAAAATCGCAATAAATACATAAGAGCTCAAGGCTTTTGCCTTAATTTTAATGTCTAATATGAAATAACAACATAAAGAGTAACAACATTTGCTGTTCAAGTAACGGAATAGTAAACGCAACCCATCTGAGTTTAAAACTGATATTTAGTTGATTTGTAAGCGGAAGAAAAATAAATAAAAACATTATTTCCGGTGTACAGTCCCCGCCTCCTGGACGTGTCTAGAAGGAACCTGCGAACCTCTCGCGAGATTTGTACTCTGCTTCTCCATTGTCCACGTTGCACAAAATAATTATGTCTTACAACGTGAGAGCGCTGTGTATAAGATCTGGGTATGTTTAAGGGTAAAACGCGCTTGGTTAGTGTAAGGCAAGGATAATGGTTCAGGTTAAAATTTTCACTCTCGCGAGATCCTTCGCGGGTCTGGTCTCTGATAAAAGAGCCACGCCTCCTGCATACAGACCGCGGATTTTTGAAAGTAACGACTCGGTCAGTAGCAGACGTGAATCAAGGAGCGCTGATCAGTGGCCGCTTATTTTAAAAATGTGAGTATTTAATCAAACTTTGAACAAAGCGGGTAATCGATGTATAAACGAGTCAGTTGGTTTCATTTTCTTGCGTAAGTTACGCGAGTTGTGGATACGCTGCTAGCTATCGAACGGCTAATGTTTCCCAGCTAACGATAGCATTAACCTGTTTATGTTGTCAGTCGGGCTTAACATATACGATTATATTCAAACATCTGCAGTAAGATGCTGCAGATGTTTTATCAGTCTATTGTGGCAAGTGTTTTATTTTATGCTGCAGTCTGCTGCAGGCGCGGCGTTACGGGTGTGCCTGACGGTCCTGGGCATATACATTTGGCCCACCCTAAATGACTGGGAGAACATTTCTTAACTTTTAATTATTAAAATCAGCATTTTAATGCACCCTTAAGAAAAAAACGTTTCCATATGAAGAAAGACAACTCTTATTCGGCTACTATCACATGTGAGGTCTGGACCAACAGGCCATTGTTCGTCGCCCCAGACGCACACGGCGTTGTTCCAGGTCAGTGTACTGAGGAAAGAATATAATTGTCTTATTTTATAGCTGCAAATGCATTTCTCATATAAACCAGAACTTCTAGAAAATGTAGACAATATGGGAGGTAGAGCTAAATATTCCTGCCTGACTTGATTGTCTTCAGATCAACTTCACAGCAGCAGACAGTTAAGTTTATGAATGAACAGCGCGGCGCACCTCGCTCTCTCTCCTGTAAAAAGTGATTGTAGCTCACCCACTGTTCTGATCACTCCGTTTCTCCCTGCAATCAGTTTATAGAGTAATCCAGACAGATCACACGGAAATGCATTACAAGAAATTGTAATTGTAATGTCAGTTTTCTTAATGAATTGATGCATTAATCTACTTAGTCCATAGCGAAAATATAGATCACGATCCTGTGTCACTTGAAATAAATACATAGCCTACTGCCGCGGTGAAATAAGCTCTGTCGGCACTGAAATCGTCTTTTAAAAGTGTCATAACCAACTAGAAGTGCTAGTTGCTCTCCACAGCATTATACCAGTCAATTTTGTTTAAGTAAGATTACCAGTTGGAAACAGTGTTAACTTTTGTAATTAAAAGGCCCACCCAAAGTTACTGTGGCCCACCCAAAATTGAAATCCTGGCGCCGTGCCTGGTCTGCTGGGGAGGAAGTTTGGGGAAAAAAGCAAGCAAGGAGGCTGGATAAGCTTGTGAAAAAGGCTGGCTCTGTGATCGGAGTAAGGATGGACTCTCTGGAGGAA